>PVIA01005347.1:0-117301 GCA_004024845.1 Tonatia bakeri
GGGGGGGGCAGGTAGAATGGATGCAATGGTTACAGCAATGTCCATCAAGGCAACTATTATGAAACTTAAAATTCCCCAGCAAATCTTTTAAAAATTTGGAATGTAAAATGCAGATAAAATATCGTTCTGTGGTTATTCATCCAACAGACCCTTCCTTGGTTTCCCACTGATTTCTCAGTGTCTGTTCAGCTGGCATGAGCTGGTCTTCTCTAGGACAGCCCAGCTCCCTTTCTGCCCCTCCCATGTCTTCACTTTACTGACGCTATGCTGATGACTCGTCAACCCAAGTTCTCCTTTCTGAGCTTTAGACTATATATTCAACTGCGTACCAGACACCACCATGTGACTGCTGAGAGAACACCCAAGTTTCCTATGTCCAAAACTGAATGCATACTCTTACTTCTGCAACCCTTCCTCCTCTTCACTCCCTGTTTTGATAGACATTTCTCAGTATTTCAAGCCACATATGAGGGCTGTGCCTCTCCCTTCCTCCTCCCTCAGACCAGCATCACATCCTGCAACTCTGCCGTTACCCTCCCAGTGCCCCAGCTTCTTGCCTGGATCACGGCAGTGGCCCCTCACTGTTTCCGCTCTGACAGCCTCCGCCCTCCCAAAATTCTCCACCCTGTTACCTAAATGTGCCTTTCCAAAGTACCACACTGAGCACATGCCACTCATCCATTTAAGAATCCTCAATGGCTTTCCAAAACTTTGGGGATAAATTCAAAACACCACAGCCTGTGAAGTCCTGTTTACACTCCAACCTCAGCTGTTACTACTTCCTTCCCTGCACTCAAAGCTTTCACCGGCTGCCTGCAGTCCCCTACATACGCTCTCAGCACTCTGCCCTCCATCTGGAATAATCCTTCCTACTGTTCCTCAGTCGGACTCAGGCCTGCCTTCTCCCCACCCTCCAGTCTGGGGCCAGGGCTCGTTCTCTGTGCTCCCCAAGGGCCTGCATTCACCTCTACCTACCAAAGAAGTCCCATCTCTCGCCTGATTTAAACTGCCCACTGGGTGCAAGGAGCGCTCCTCTACAGGGAGCACACACAGAATGGGGGCCTGCCAGGGCCGGTGCCCTCCACAGCCCACAGCAATTCATCAACAAACTCCTTTTGAATGAATCCATTTATGAATGTATAAACATCACATTCACATAGTTTTTGGGGCTTCATTTTTCAACACAGGTTTTTGTAGCAACATAAACAGTCCACTTCCCTCGCCTTTGCAGAATACCGATCGCGTGCAAGTTCTGTAAAAACAATGCCTCAGAAGTTAAAATGTCCGCTAAGACTATGCCCCAGGCAGCTCAGTGTGCAAAAGCACGCCACACAGCAGTGATTTAAAGGTCAGGTCCCACAGGGTGATGGCATGACATTGCCTGAGGCGGTTCTAGAAATAGGCAGAGAGTGACTGAAAGGGCCTGCCATCAGGGGAGGGACAAGAGGCTGGTACTCGAGACTCTAAGTCAGCAAGCAGTCCCTTGGTCCCATGTGGCCTAAGCTCATGAAGGCTGAAAGAGAAGGACACACTGCTGGCCTACTCTGTGAGCTGCAGAAAGTCTGCTAAGCTGTGAAACTGAATCCCTCCTGTGAATTACACCAACTAGGCCCAGTCCCCAGACTGTGTCCAGCACCCAGCAAACGCGCCGGTGCGGTGCCCCACCAGGTATTGCCAGTAGGAGGGCAATGCAATGGTAGTCAATGTAAGTATGGTGCTCTGTGCCCCGCTGACCTGAGGCAGTTCCAGGTCTCAACACAAGAGCACGCACTCCTCAAACATGTCTTTGTGAAGCACGACTTGCAGGGGTTGCTGTGGAAAAACCTGAACTGTATGAAAGTCAACATGGAACCAGCAAGGAGGGCAGCAGCCGTCTCTCCGAGCCACAGCGCGAACAGAGTACGCTATGCCTAACAGGCACACCCATCCTATGAGCAATTATAACTACTTTAAGAATGAAATAAAATTTTATTTTTTCTTTTAATTTATGTGCATTACATTTTTAATGCTAAGTTGTTAGGACAAATTTGCTTGCACCAAACTAGTTAAGTAAATCTGTAGAATATTCCTCCTGGCCGGGGTGCCGTGGAAAAATTACTGGAGTGTTTAGGACACCAAAATCAAAGCCTGGGAACCTCCGAAATAAACTAAGCCAACTTTTTAAAAAGCACTGACAGGCTAACCCTGTACCAGGCATTTCTAAAACAAGTAGCAATGTTTCTCTGACGGCATTAACAGTGCTTCCAAGTGTGTAAGTTGCTTTCAAGTTGATTATTATCCATCCAGTTCATATGACAGGGAAAAAGAGACTAAAAAAAGCTATAACAATACTGTTGACCCTTAAACAATGAGGGGGTTAGCTTAAGGGACTTACGGACAAGCTGACCAATATCACAGTACAGGGGTGTCAGAAAGAGAAAACAGGCAGACCAAGGCAGGACGCTTATTAAAGAAATACTGGTGAAAATTCCCCACCCTGGGGAAAGAAACAGACATCCAGACCCAGGAAGCCCAGACAGTTCCAGTAAGATGGACACAAGAGGTCCACACCAAAGACACATTACAAGTAACAAAAGTTAAAGACAAGGAAAGAATCTTAAAAGCAGCGAGAGAAAAACGAATAAGGGACTCCAACCATAAGACTATCAGCAGATTTTTAAGCAGAAACACTACAGGCCAGGAGGAAGTGGCACAACGCATTCCAGGTGCTGAAAAGGGGTGAGGGTTGGGGTGGGGGAGGTGCAGTCGACAATGTACCGGGAAAGGTTGTCCTTCAGAACTGGAAGACTTTTCCAGACAAGCAAAAGCTGTAGGAATTCATCACCACTCAGTAAGTCACACAAAAATGTTAAAGGGAGCTTTCAAGCTGAAGTGAACAGATGCTAATTAGTAACAGGAAACCATGAACATATAAATCTCACTAGTAAAGGTAAATTATATGTAGAGATAATATCAGAATATTCCAAGGCTGTGAGGGTGGTAGGCAAATCAATAAATTTGTACTTATAAATTTATAAATCTACCATGAAGGATAAAAGACAAGAGTAGTTAAAACTGCAAGTACAATAATTTGTTAATGGATACACAAGGTAAATAGATATAAATTGTGACATCAAAAACAAAAAATGTGCAGGGAAGAGTAAAAATTCAAAGCTTCAGTATGAGTTCAAACATATCACCAGCTTAAAACAGGTAATTATAAATGTTTTATGTGAGCCTCATGGTAACCACAAAGTCAGTAGAGGGAAAGGAATCTAACTACTAAGCACACTACTACAGAAAATCATCAAATCACAAACAAAAAACAAAACAGGAACAAAGGAATTATAAAACAACCAAAAAGCAATTAGCAAAATGGCAACAGTAAGTCCATACCTATAAATATATTATTTCTTTACCAGTGTGGCTCAGTTGGCTGGAGCATCATCCCGTAACCCAAAAAGGTCATGGGTTTGATTCTTGGTCAGGGCCCATGCCTAGGTTGTGGGTTTGGCCCCTGGTGAGGGTACATACAAGAAGAAACTGATCACACAGAAACAGAAATCATATGGAGGGTAATCAGCGGGGAGAGGGAAGAATGGGGTAAAAGGTAAGGAATAAGAAGCATAAATGGTAGGCACAAAATAGACAGGAGGAGGTTAAAAATAGTATGGGAAATGAGGAAGCCAAAGAACTTATATGTATGACCCATGGATATGAACTAAGGTGGGGGAATGCTGGTGGGAGGAGGGGTACAGGGCAGAGGAGAATAAAGGGGAGAAAAAATGGGACAACTGTAATAGCATAATCAATAAAATATATTTAAAAGAAGCAGCAACTGATCAATGTTTTTCTCCCTCCCTTCCCCTCTCTAAAATTAGTTTGCCCATGTTCATGTGAAGATTGGAAAAAGAAAAACAAGACCCAACTACATGCTGCCTACAATAGACTCATTTCAATTTTGAGAATATATACAGAGGTAAGTGAAGGAATGAAAAAAAAAAATAGTGTGTGCAAACAGAAACCAAAAGAAATCAGGGGAAGCTATACTTACATCAGACAAAGTAGACTTCAAGGCATACAGTGTAACAAAAGTCAAATTAGGTCATGATGTAATAATAAAGAGGTCAGCCCAACAAAATGACATAACGTTTGTAAATATTTATGCACTCAACACGAAGCACCTAAATGTAAAAGTAAATATTAACAGGCCTAAAGGGAGAAATGGCAAAACTATAAGGGTAGGTGACTTCAATACTGCACTTTCAAAAACTAATAGATCATCCAGGCAGAAAATCAGTAAGAAAACTCTGGATTTAAATGACATGTTAGATCAGATAAACTTGACATTTACAGAACATTCTATCCAACAGAAGTAGAATATACATTCTCCTCAAGAGTAAATGGAACATTCTCCAGGGCAGAAGACCTAAAATTACATCAAACATCTTTTCTGACCACAATGGTATGAAATTAAGAAATCAATTACAGGAAGAAAACTGAAAAATTCACAAATATGTGAAGCGTAAACAATATGAGGGGGTACCAAAAAACCCCGGAATTCTCTTCTGCAGGGCGGGCCCCTTGCACTGCAGGCTCCCCTCTAGCTGAGTGTCCCAGGGACCCATCTGCATCTACGTCCCAGCAGGCGCTGTCCTGCAAGGCTGTGTTCAGCTTCAGTGAATTTTTTTGAGGAGTCTTTCAACACCTTTGCCCATTTCATGATGGGTGATTTATAAACGCAACTGTTCACACTGCAGTGAGTGTTCTGCGGTTTTTGACCAAAAACTGCATGACCCCCATGGCCCACCACCCTCCCTGTTCACCTGACCTCACCTCTAGTGATGATTTTTTGTTTCCCCGATGAAAAAGTCCTCAAAGGGAAACATTTTGCCAATGTAGAAGAGGTGAAACAAACAAACAAAAAACCAGCAGAAGTACTAAAAGTTATCTAAATCAATGAGTTCAACAATTGTTTTAAGCAGTGAAAAAAAGGTCTCAATAGGAGTATGGTGTCAAATGGGGAGTACTTTGAAAGTGACTGAAATTTAAACAGGTAGTAAGAAATATAAAAACGTTTATAAATAAATGGCTATAAAACATACCAAAACCTATGGGATGTAACAAAAGCAGTTTTTAAACAATAAGCTCATAGTGAAAATGCCTATATTAATAGAAAAGAATTTAAAAAAAAAAACCCATAGCTATACCGCAAGAACTAAGGGAAAAAAAGAAACTAACACCAAGTTAGTAGGAAAAAAAGAAGTAACAAACAACAAAGTAGAAATAAATGAAATAGACAAAAAAGTCAAAAGGAAAAAAAATCAATGAAACTAAGAGCTACTTTTTGAATTATAAACAAAACAGACAAACCTTGAGCTAGACTTAGCAAGAAAGAGAGGACTCAAATAAATGAAATCAGAAGTGAAAGAGGAGACTGATACCACAGAAATGAAAAGGATCTTAAAAGACTATTATAAACCATTATACACCAAGAATTGGACAACCTGTAAGAAATGGATAAATTCCTAGTAAACACACAGCAACCAAGGCTGAATCATGAAGAAATTAAAAATCTGAACAAAAAAACAAAGTAAGGAGATTTAATCAGTAATCAAAACCCCTCCAACAAAAATACAGGACCAGATGGGTTTACTGCTGAATTCTAACATTTAAAAAGAAATAATACTAATCCTTCTCAAATTCTTCCAAAATCTAAAACACTCCCAAACTCACTTTACAAGGCCAGCATTGCCCTGATACAAAAACCAAACAAGGATCCCATAAGAAAATTATAGGCCAATAAACCCTGAATGCAAATGCAAAAAAATTTCAACAAAATACTAGAAAACCAAATTCAACCATACATTAAAAGGATCACACACCACAGTCAAGTGGGATTTATTCCAGGGATGCAAGGATGTTTTAACATCCATAAGTCACAAATTATGGTATATCACATTAACAAAAAGAATGATAAAATACAGGTGCTCATCTCAATAAATGCAGAAAAATCACCTGATAAAACTCAATATCCACTCATGATAAAAATTCAACCAACTAGGTATAGAGGGACCACACTTCAACATCATAAAAGCCATATGTGACAAAACCATACTCAACAGGAAAAAGCTTAAAACTTTTCCTCTAGGATCAGAAACCAGGATGCCCACTCACCACTTTTGTTCAATATGTTACTGAAGTCCTAGCCAGAGCCATTAAGCAAGAAAAAGAAATACAAGTATCCAAACTGAAAAGGAAGAAAACTATTTACAGATGACATGATCTTGTATACAGAAAACCATAAAGACTCCAACAAAAAACGTGGAAATTAAAGAATGAAACTGAGGAACACACACATAAATGGAAAGATATCCCCTGTTCATGGATGGGAATACTTAATATTGTTAAAATGTCCATACTACCCAAAGCAATCTATAGATTCTATGCAAATCCTACCAAAATTCCAATATTTTTTTCAGAAACAGGAAAAAGAGTTCTGAAGTTTCTATGGAACTACAAGGGACCCCGAATAGTTGAAGCAATCCCGAGAAAGAAGAATAAAGCTGGCATCACACTCCCTAACTTCACACTATATTACAAAGCTACAGTAACCAAAAACAGTATCATAGTGGTATAAAAACAGACACAGACCAGTGAAGTAGCCCAGAAATAACCCCATGCCTATATGGTCAATTAATTTATAACAAATGAGCCAAGAATACACATGGGGAAATGACAGTCTCTTCGGTAAACAGTTTGGGGAAACCTAGACAACCATTTACAAAAGAATGAAACTGGACCCCTGTCTTACAATATACCCAAAAATCAACTCAAAATTGATTAAAGAAATGCATGTAAGACCTGATACTATAAAACTCTTAGAAGAAAACATAGGGAGTAAATAAGGCTCCTTGACATCGGTCTTAGTAGTAATTTTTTGCATCTGGTTCTGAAAGCAAAAGCAAAACTAAACAAGTGGGACTACGTGAAACAAACTTTTGCACAGCAAATTACCAATGAAGTGAAAAGGCAGCCTATGGAATGGAGAAAATACATGGCAAGCAGTTGACATCCAACACACATAAAGAAGCCATACAACTCAGCAGCAAAAACCACCACCCAACTGCAAAATGTGCAGAGGAACTGAATACATGTTTTTCGAAGAAGACATCAGATGACCAACGGGCACATGAAAAGGTGCTCAGCATCACTGATCATCAAGGCAAATCAAAACCACAATGCAGTGTCAGCCCAAACCTGACAGAATGTTTATCATCAAAAAGATAAGACAGATTCTCTGGTTTCTCTTCAGGTAATAAAAATCTCTTGCCTTTACTACAAAGATAAGACGAGCAAATGTTGGCAAGGATGTGGAGAAAAGGAAACCCTTGCACGCCATTGATGGGAATGTAAACTGCTGCAGCCACTACGGAAAGCAGTGAGGAGGCTCCTCAAAAATTCAAAGCAGAACTACGATATAATCCAGCAATTAAACTTCTGGGTGCACAGCCAAAGGAAACAGTCACCACCGTGAAGAGATTCGCGCCTCCATGTTCACAACAGCCGAGACACGGAAACAGCCTAATGTCCGCTGATGGACAAACAGGTAACAAGAAGGTGCCACGTATAATATTATCCAGTCATAAAAAGAGAAGGAAATCCTGCCATTCACAACAACATGGATGAACCTGAACGGCACTTCGCTCAGTGAAAGTCAGACAGAAAAGGACAAACATTGTGTGACCTCACTTACGTGTGGAATGTAACAAACCGAAATCACAGAAACAGAGAACAGACTGGTGGTACCAGAGGCTGGGGGTGGGAGCAGGGTGAAGGTGGTCAAAAGGTACGACCCTCCAGTTTTAAGATAATTACAGTGGGGAGTGTAACGTACAGCACAATGACTAGTTAACAATACTGTATTGTGTATTTGAATGCTGCTGAGGAAATCTTAAAAGTCCTCATCACAAAGAAAAGATTTAAGTGTGTGAGGTGATGGATGTTAACTAAACTTACTGTGCCAATCATAATCATTTCACAATCTATACATATATCAGATCATGTTGTATGCCTGGAACTAATACAATATTACATGTCAATCACATCTCAATAAAATTGGTGGGGGCAGGGGGAGAAGAGTCTGCTCCTACCTCACAGACTGGTGACAGTGAAGCAAACTTCAGGCCCATCATTCTCTCACATGGCCTGCCTCTGGGAACAAGATCATTTCCCTCTCTACTTCCAGGGCCGGGCCCTCTCTGCAGGGCCAGTGGTGATGCTCAGGGAAGGGGCTTTCATGAGGGGCCACGGTGACGAGACAAGAGCCGCACCACAGAGAAACCAGAACACCCAACCAGAGCTACAAGCAGGCAATTATCTAAGTCCAGGTACAGAAAGACAAGATATTTCTTGATGGAAATACTTATAAATAGATAGGTTGCCGGTGATGCATTTAAATTTTAATTCTAAGTGCAGTGCTGTCTGTATTTTACCCCTTTAGAGTTTAGTAGGTGACTAACCTCTTCCCAGGTGGTATGAATTTCACAGCTGGTGACAGATGAGAAGTTTGCAGGAGGCCCCCAAATTTGTTTTTTAAAGAAACAGCTAAGCAAGTTTATAGTGACCTTTTCAAGGGAAAAATTGTCAAAAGCAAAACTGAAGGAACTAGCTGTTCTCATTTCAGTGAGAACCTGAAGCGAACACAGGGAGTTCTTCTATTTAAAGTTGGTAGGTATCTGGTTTAAGTTACATATTACAAGTATGAAAACTGAAATACAAAGTAAATTTTAAAAAAATGAATCTGAAATAGCTTTTCCAGTAACTAATGACACAGGTTTCAACGTTTTTAAATGTCCAAGCCTCTACGACACTTGCAATTTCCACCACCGCAGGCCCCCTGGTTTTGCTCCTGCATGTGGTGGATTTATGCATGCTTCAGCTGACTCACTAAGTGACTGGCAGAACACTGTGCACGCTGCACAAGGGAGATCTGATCTGACACGATGGCCTACATTATTCTAGTACAGGAGGCCATATTGGACTTCTGACCTCTAGCACTGAAAATGAAGACTTTATGTTGTTTTAAAGACACTAAATGTGCGATCACCCGTTAGGCAGCAGTAGGAAACCAATGTGCCTGGGGAGATCAGTTACCTGCCAAGGTCTCACAGTGACTAACGCAGACCTGCGCATCTTCCCTGTCCACTGTCCACTGTCCTCTCCTTCACACCAGCGCACTGACAGCCCCCCTAAAATACACACCTTTGTGTACCAAAAAAGCCTTGTACTTCCCCAAAACATTTACTATGTAAAACAGAGAAAGAAAAATCAAACTGTTCCTAATTGATCTAAGCAGTGTTCTGTAATTTCCTTTCTTGTACTATGGTTTGTGTTGAATTGCTTCTTTCTGCTTAATATGAAACATGGTTTCAACACTGTCCAAAAGTACCTTGCAGTACAAGTTAAATAGTTAAATGAGCAGTACATATAGTCTGAATTTTCACTAATGTTATGGGTAGATTTTTTTTCATTTCTCAGAGGCCTTTAACCAAGAAACTCATGTGCTTTGCTCTGTTCTGCTCTGTCCAGGAAAATGCTGCTGTGCTGTGACTTGCATCGTTCACGCCCTGCCAGCGCCACTGTTCCCTCTTTTCTGCAGCCCTAATCGGGCAGGTTTTGAACTCCTGGGGTTGATCACCTGGTTTTCGTAACTCATCCCTTGTACTTCCAGTATCTGTTTCTTTGTTTTACTTACTGGAAGATTTCTTTACCTTCCAGCCCTTCTACTAGACTTCTTCATTTCACCTGTTATTTTGTTTCCAAAAGTGTTTCTATCTCAAACACTTCTGCCTTCTCAATTTGTTCTATCCTTTCCTTTATATACATATTGTTCTGGTTCAATGAGTCCAATATCTTAATCATCTGAAGAATAGCCATGCTGTTTTATTTTAGTTCTTTTCCATTCTCTGTCATCATCTATTTCCTCCAAGTTCTTTTACTCAGTTAATTTAAGTTTTCTTCCAATCTGGCTGTAACCATGAAATGCGCAGTCTCCCCTGGCCTGCAGGCCCGCAGCCCCTGCTTTGTCTTGCATGCAGACATGCTAATCATGAGAGGAACTCTGCTTGTGGCTTGAGTTTTCCAAAAGCAGCCCCTCCCATTTCCCCTTCCCTCAACAGAAAAGAAGCCTAACTCTCTACTGTGTTAAGATGGATCTGAGGCACCTTAGGGGCCCCACTTCTCAGCTGGGGTCTTCTCGGTCAGTAAGCCTTTCCTTACTTCAAACTCCGGATGTTTTGGGTTCTGGTCTTTCGAAGCACAGGGCATGCAGACTTTGGAATGGTAATACGGTGATTGTGACGTGTCCAAACGAGGCTCCCACGTGTGCATCAGCATGCTGAGTGGTGGGTTCAATGAAAGGTGATGCAACGATGAGCTGCCTTTTTCCCTGGGGAGCCCACAACTGCCAGGTCTTTTCCGTAGAACCAGTCTGTTCTCTGGAGAAGGACCTGCGAAAGGTCGGCTGGCGGGATCCGGGCCTCACTGCAGGCATTTACGGGAAAGGCGGTCATAGAAGGCCGGCTTCCTTCTTGTCAGTATCCCCTCCTCAGGCAATGAGGTTGTGGCTGCATCTGGCAAATTTTCTATTGTCCATTCTTCAAAATTATCTCTCATCCAGGGTTACTGACTCTCTCCATTCTCTTTTTCTTTGTGGGTTTTACCTTTATATACATTTTTGTTTTTTAAACTCCTTTGCCATGGGAAGTGGGGTTTCAGGAGGGAGAGTGTGTGTGTGTGACCAGTTTAACATCCTCTCTGACAACTGGATCTCTCTTCCTGGTAACTGGAAACAAAGCAAAACAAAACCACCTGTGGTGAGAGACCTACTTACTCTTCAAGCTTTGAGGGTCCTGTTCATTTCAAATAGAATTTACTTAAAAATAACCAACTGAAGCCCTGGCTGGAGCTCAGCTGCTCAGAGCACCATCCCGATACGCCAAGATTGTGGGTTCAACCTCCAGTCAGGGCACATAAAAGAAACAACACATAAGAAACAACCAAAGAATGCACAACAAATTCTCTCTCTCAAGTCAATAAATTTTAAAAAAAGAAAAAGAAAATCAACTGAGATAAAAACAAAGCCCCTATCCTCCAAAAAATTATTCAAAGAGAGGAAATTTTAATTTATCAACTCTACATTCAGAATAAGAGCACTTACTATAAGCCAGGTACTAGGTAAGCACTTTACATAAATTACCTTATTTAATATAATTTCTCTGTTATCAACTTTAATACACTGAGTCCTATGAGACAGGATTATTATTTCTATGTTTCTTACCATTATTCCTATTTGCAAAGGTTTAATTAATCTACTCAAGGTCAAACAGTAAATAAGTACTAATTCAAACCCGTATCTAAATAACTATAGAAAACTAGATCTCATATGAAGAGGAGAAAAAAGAGGGGAAAACTTTTTGCTGTTTCTTAACTACCCATAACTTTGGGGCTCCTAAAAATGAGATGAATTTCCTATTGCTCAACACTACTGAAAGCACGAACATCCTGTGAGTCTTAGTAATTTTATCTGCAGTATTACCCGTTCTACACACGTTTAAGGCAGAAAAAGACGGAAACAGAATGGCGCTCGCCACGTGCTTGTCAGAGATGAAAGATTCTGAAGAAGCGTTTCTGAAAGTGTTAATGTGCCACCGACATCATGAATTTCGGTCCCAGATAATTATTAAAATACCACTATGCTATTAGGTCCCCAAAATTAAAATTTTATTTTGTCTTTACTCAAAAATTACATAAAATTCGCACATTGTATTTTCCCACAACAATGAATAGTTTATTACCTAAACTTTACCTGCCTAGTACTGATTTTTTCCTTTTCTTCTGATTTTTAAAATAGTATTTTATTCAAATTTATTATTTGAACATACAACACACCGTGTGAGGCCAGAAACCTCTCCCCACCAACTCTAGACAAACGCTTACGCTTCATTCTTGCTGTTTCTAGGTTTACGAAACCCAAGAATCAGTAGAACACCACAAAACTTAATGCTATTGGTGTATTAGAAGCACCTTTATTTTAGTAATTTTAAGAACCACTACCTCATTAAAAGAAGCTGACTTTCATATCATTTACACAAGTGACAGAACTTGTAATTGAAGACTGTGTTTTCTAAATAAACATTAACAATCTCCCAGATGGGGTCAGATAACTGGCACACAATAGACCTTTTAAGGAATGTTTCAGTATGCAAAAAAGCGGCTGGTTAACAGATCACACTCACTACTTAATGAGACCTCCCAGATGAGGAAGATTTTCTTTATGAACATAAGGACAGACAGTAGTTTTTGATGACCATAAAGAAAAATTTTAATTGGGGCTTATTTGCCACATATTTATTCTTAGTTGCTTGATCACAGTGTATTTTTTACTATTTAAAAAAAAAAAATCCCCGTGTTTCTTTTCCTTTTGGTGGTAATCATTTGTAACACAATAAAAATAATGCTGGTTTTGAACTCCAGAGAGCCACACTCTGACTCATTCTGTAGTCGATGGTCAGTAATGTGGGTATGTTCCCCGTGGGGGTACTCAAAACGATCTGGTGGGACATGAAAGGAAAATACTGGAACTTCCGTGCTTATTTTTCACCATTTTTTCAAGTGAGCCCTACAATATTTTGTATGCAGGCTGACATGAATGCCTGGTGGCTACTGACTGCATTTATTTCTACAGCAGTTACTAGAAATGGTAAATAGCAGATTAATGCTTAAGCATACTGGAAACTAAATAAAAAATGAAAGCTGCTACAGTATAATGGCCTTAACTTAATCTGTTTCAATTTATCTAAATGTGTCTTTTTCTGCACTCTGAAAGAAATGATCTCATGGTAGCATATAAATGGAAATGCTGATGAACAAAAGTGTGGCAGAGCTGAACCGTGGAATTTTATTTCAAGAAATCTCTGACTTGTTTACACTGCTTACTCTGAATAATGTACAGGTTAGTTTGAAGAAGAAAAAAAAAGAAATCTGATTTGTGTATAATCCTGAGACTCACAACCTAACAGTCCAAAAAGGTTACTTTCACTCTCATTATATTAAAATGTAAGGTAATGCAAGGTCATACCTCAAAGAGATGCCATATAGTCCTCCCACACTGATAAAAACCTAAAGGTCTGGGCCCTGGCCGGGTAGTTCAGCTGGTTAGAGTGTCAACCCGATGCACCAAGGTTTTGAGTTCGATCCCCAGTCAGGGCACATACAACAATCAACCAATGAATCCATAAGTAAATGGAACAATCAACCAATGTTTCTCTCTCTCTCTAGGAATCAACACATGAAAAACTTTTTTAAATCTAAAACTCTAAAAATACCACGTGTTGATGGGGATATGAAACAATGGTTGGGACACTCAAACTGCTGGTGGGAAGGTGACTTGTTAACAGCAAATGTACACAACAAGCTGTCACACAGTGAGAGTGAGCGTCCTTCGACCTTAGAGCCAGTAACTTCACCCCTCGGCACATACCCTACGACACTCAAGCATGTGTTGTTCTCCGGGCAACACATCACACCAAGGCACAGAAGAGCATCACTCACGACAGCACCACACCATCAACCACCCAGATTTTCAAAACCATCATGGATATCAAAACCGTTATGGTGTAGTCATACAACGAAATGTTCAAGAAAAATGCCAATGAAGTTCAGGTGCCTGGATCATCCTTGTAAATTTAATATTGAATTACAGAAGAAAACACAAAAGATTACATCCAGCAGAAGTCCATTTAAACTTAAAACAGGTGACTGAAACCACACTGTTCAGGGATACACATACAGACACGAAATCATAAACACACCAAGGCAGTGACCACCACAGCAGGGGCCAGGTACCAGCTCCTCCAAGTGCTGGAGCAGGGGGCACACTGGCAGACCTCTGAGGTGCTGGCAATGGCCCATTTTTTTTTTTTTTTAAATTCTCAGGGAGACAGTTTGGTTAGTGATTTTCAGAGAGAGAGAAACAACGATGTGAGAGAGAGACATCGATCAGTTGGCTCCCGTACACACCCCAACCAGGAATGTATGGGACGCTCCACCTGAGCCACCCGGCCAGGAATTAGATGAACAAGGTCAGATAAAGTGAAACTAATGAAGCTCAGAGATGAGTGAATGGGATTCATCATACTATTATCTACTTCTGAATGATCATTGATTAGTTTTGCTGATGTTAACATTTTATGTAACAAAAAAATGGCAGCAACAACATCGCTTGCTAAGAAATGGCTTGCTTCATCTTGAGGTATATAATAATACCAATCCAAACGGAATAAAGATCAATTTAAGAAAAGCATTAAAGCCAGTATTTCCTGACATTTATAAACTTGTAAAAGCATTCTAGTTTCTGAAAAGATATGGCTTTCTGCTTCTTTCTAATTCCTTTCTCAACTTTAACTCATTGGTAATGCTATGGACACTCACTCACCAACCCTCCCTGACTGTGTAAGGGCACCAAACAACAGAAGAGGAACACCAAGACCCTTCCACTCCACCCTTCTAGTGCCACCTTGGCACTAGAAATGCCAAGAGCCTTTCTAGTTTGTTTCAAGCACATACAGACAAACTCCAACTTTCTCCACACAATATTAAATGTACAGGAAATACCATGTCCCACACCCCAAAGAAGCTGACTACCTATGAAGAAACTCAGTGGCCACTCCTGAGGCAGGGCAGGCAGTTCCAGTGTATAAAAGTCTTAGGAATTTCCAGGTTTAGCAATACAGTTAAAACATTTGAATCAGTCCTCTGTGATGCCTTTCTTAAAAGGAGGGGTTACTTTTCATTTGTAAACTGATAAGGATAATTTCTATTTTTATTAAGTACATCCGTGTTATATTTATTTTTTTTAGATTTTTATTTATTTTTAGAGAGGGGGGAAGGGAAGAAGAAAGAGAGAGAAACATCAATGTGTGGTTGCTTCTCACACGCCCTCTACTGGAGACCTGGCCCTCAACCCAGGCATATGCCCTGACTGGGAATCAAACTGGTGATCCTTTGGTTCCCAGGCCTGCGGCTCAATCCACTGAGCTACACCAGCCAGGAGTTATGTGTTTTGATATCACTGTGATTATATAATGTGGTTTTGTGTGAAATTCCACAAATCTAGATCATGCATATTTGTTTTTAGAAAAAGGAAAAAAGATGACATTTTTACTATATCCACACCTCATTTAAGTTACATGGAATGTGATTCTGGAAAACAGAAATTCTAAAAATCTTTGCGTTCTGAGGTCATTGTAACAGTACCTACAGAGATGCATCACACTTGAGCAAGCTCTCTTCCATTTTACATAAATTCCGTAAGACCACAGAATGCCCTCACCTCTAGGTTCCTCTAGCTGACTTTCAGAGGATTGCTGGTTCACCCTCTCAGGCTGCAGTAATGGCTTGAATGCGTTTAAGAATCTCAAAGGCCTTCTAGCAATCCCCAACTGTCTAACGAACACACTGCAGGCTAGACGGTCAGGACCCACTGGCTTAGCGTACAGGAGGTTGAGAAGGTGGCTCGCTGGCCTGGGGTGGACAGTATAGTCAGACAGTGCAGACTCTCAGTCCAGGCACATGGTGACACTCAAGCCACTGGAACAGGGAAATGTGCTTCCACTTTGGTTTTTGCTCAGAACCAGTCAATGAGTTCCCAAAGTCTCCACATACAACCTGACTCTCAGCTACCTCAATGACTCTCTTCCTGCCACTGTCCCTCGGCTCACAGCCACTGTCTTGAGGCTCCCTCACACAATCAACCTTGGTACCTCCAGAGCCTCGCACACTCAAGTCCCTCTGACAAAAATGCTCTTTCCATAGGCTTCTGTGTGCCTTGGTCCCTTACACTCTCACTGATGTATCATGTCATCAGAGAGGCCTCCCTGTACACCCTTAGTGCCCCCATTTCTCCTCCTGTTTTCCTGCTTTCTGTTTCCACAGAGCAGTTATCATGAATGGACATGCTGCACACTTATTTATTCACTAACTGTCTCTGCCAAGGGCATGAGAGCCATGATGGCAGGAACGACGCCTACGTGCTCACAGTTACTTCCTCAGCACCTGGCCCACGCTGTAGAAACACCGGTGTTATCGCAGGCACTAGTAATGGCGACTGCACATCCATCTAATTAAAGTAACACATTTCAGAGACAAACGGCATTATAAATTATCAGTACCATGTGGCGAAATATTAAATAGGGAAGACATAAAAAATTAATTGTAAAGGGGGGGTTGTACATCAATATTCAATGTTTTTGAGGATATTGGAGGAGTGTATTACCTTGTTTGTAGTGGTGGTAATATGAATGTACGTATATGCCCAAACTCACCAGATTGTGTATATTAATTATGCACAGGTCTTTTTTTGTTTTTTTTTTTGTTTGTTTTGGTATACCAATTCTACCTCAATAAAGGTGGGGGGTAGGGGAAGCCCACCAGTATTCCAATGAACAACAAGAAGTACTGCAGCTCAAGAACTAACATCAATTGTGTAAACAGGCTTACAAATCTTTCCATTTTAAAAGAATTAAGTTGCAAGATGCCATCCAATTTTAAATTTACAACCTTAGCTATATGTAGCAACAGCAACTATAGCATTTACACTACCACAAGTTAAAAAGGTTTGGATTACCGTAGGTCTGAAAACTTGGGACTGTACTCTATTCTACACTGTACTGTGCTAAAGTGAGAAGCAGGAAAAAGAACAAGTGTAATTCCCGTGCTACCACACAAAGAAATGCAGCCTATGTTCTTCCCAGCACCGGGTGTTCCCTTTTCACACATGGAATGTGCAAGAGCAGGCGGCGGTAAGGAGCGAGTGGGAGGGATGGCATGCAGCACTTAGTTCCAGTAAACACTTCGGAACACTTCACAGATGACCGAGCAGCTTTCGGATAAGGCAGTCTTGACACTGCCTCCGAGGACAGCGAGGACACGTTTGTGCGGACTGTAAACATCATCAGTGTGGCCATATCTGCCGACACCACGCCCTCCCCCCGCCGCAGCAACACGCTGTCCTGTCAGTTTTGGGTCGTATTTCTCAGCAAGCCCAAAAGACTAAGGAATCAGATGCCCACGGAGTTCCTGTGGAATAGGTCACACAAATGTGCACTACTGAGCAATAGCACAATACTCACATGTTGTACGTGTGCAAAACTCAAGTCGCATATTCTTTGTGCAGCAGCAAATGTATTTCCAATGTCGCATATTTATAATTCCAAGGCTGTACGCTCCTGATGTTTAAATTTTTCATCTATGTCTATTTTAGCTATTCATGAGTATACCTATATCACATCCTGGAACAGGATTCACTTTGGTATATATATTATGAAGACCAACAATAAAGAAATCAATCTTTGAAAAATATGGCAACATGATTTCTGGTTTGCCTTATTTTTTTCAGA
The DNA here is from genome assembly GCA_004024845.1 of Tonatia bakeri. Classification (NCBI taxonomy): domain Eukaryota; kingdom Metazoa; phylum Chordata; class Mammalia; order Chiroptera; family Phyllostomidae; genus Tonatia; species Tonatia bakeri. The sequence continues at coordinate 17,439 of PVIA01005347.1, forward strand.
TTTGACTGGCATTAAGAACCTGGAAACTGCCACTCCCGTCCACACAAGAAAAAGTTGAACAAAGTGAAGAGCAGCAGCTCTTCACTCCACAGGAGAACTGAGATCATGGAGAGAACCCCCGCCCCCACAGCTGGAGAGAGGCCGATGCAGAAAAGCACAAACTACCGCGAGGAGAAACCCGCAGCAGCGTGCCCAGGCCCAGAGCGGGAATCCTACCCTGTAACTGAAGCACAGCCGGAGTGGAGTGTTCATGTTTGAGAGGGAAAGACTCCGGAGGCCCAGTCTTGGGGAACCCCACACTTCTGGGAGGGTGGCCTCCCCGAAATCCACCATGTTCTCAAAACACAGGTCAGAGAGAAATCTCATTATGTTTCTCAGCGAAGAGCGGGGAATGGTGGCCATTTTTCAAGTAAGCCAGAGCATTCTGTTGTTCTTAACAAAGGCTACTCTCACGAGAAACTATTTTACCAGCGCCTGATCGACTGGGGTTTTCCAAGATACTAGCTCTGGGGAAGAGAATTATCCAATCCTAGCCCACACTCTACTTCCACGTAGGGAAAGAGAAATACCCAACTCCAGCCCCTCTAGCCTTTTTTTATTGAACCAAGGAGTAAAAACTAAAACAAAACTGAGAAGTTACTTGTGTCCATCAGAGCCCAGGGGCACAGGCTCACTAAGACTGAAACCCAACCACAGCATACATAAAGCTTGCCCTCCCCGACCCTTCTATCAACATATACCAGGGGAATATTTAAGAAGTTTCTAGGGAAACCCAAACACAAAAATGAAGGAATTTCACCCTCTGACACCTACAGCTACAGCAAACAGTGCAACCTATCCCTAACCAGATAAACGTAAAGCCTCGTGTAATACAGGCCTACTTACCTGAGTTCCCTTTACCCAGTGTATCATGTCTGACTTTCAACGAAAAATTACAGGCACACTAAAGACAACGTGGCAGCAGGACTCAAGCATTTCATAATCTTCAAAAAATGTTGAGAATGTAATTGTTGGTAATGTCACAGATAATAAATTATACACAATAACTTAAATGCAGGTGAACATACAATCACTAAAATATACGTTCATTTTATGCTTAAGTAAATTACAACCTGTCCCTTCACCGACAGGAGAAACCAGGACGCCCAGCCATCACTGACACCAGCTGCCGTGACACCGAAAGTCTGCAGCGATGCCACAGAGTCCCACAAAACAGAAGGCTCACAGATCAAAAAAAAGGCTAAAAAAGTCACTACATGGACATACTTAGAAAATAGTGTTCAGTAAGGTGTCTGGATAAAAAAAAATTAGTGTATAAATTATTAGTTTCCTATACATTGGTAGAATCCAATTAGAAATGTAACACAATTTCATGCAGAATAGTAATATAAATTCATAAAATATCTAGAACAAATCTAACAAGAAATGTGCAAAACTTACATAATGTCATTTTTAAGCCTTACTTAAGGAATACGGAAAGGTCTATATAAATGAAGACATACCGTGTTTCTCAATGAGATGACTCAATGCTAAACATGTCAATTCTCACGCAATTACACTTTGAATTTAAGCAACCCTAAAGTAAACACCCATAAAAATGTGCATTATTAAATATCTCATACAAGGAAAAACAGAGAAATAAGGACCCATATAACAATCCAGCTTAAAAACACGACATTACCAAGAGTTGAAAAAAGATCTATAAAAGAGACTTTTTCTCTGAAACAGCAAAATACACTAAGTAACAGCAGCAATTACAACAGTATAGTAGTGGCATAGGTGTACACACATGTATGAGGAGAGTAAAACAGATTTCAGAAATGGACTGAAATAGACGAAAGCACGGTATTTAATGAAAAGTGACATTTCAAATCACTAATAAAGACTGGCTATGTAATGAACTGTCTTTAAATAGCTGATCAGCATGAAAGTATAGTTAAACCCCTACCTCACACCACACGAATCAACCAGTCCTCCATTCTTCAAGCACAAGAGTTAAATGTAAGAACCAAAATTGTAAGAGAGCAGTGAACAGAAAGATGGTGGATAGTAGCACCAGGGATCTGCATCCTCTCACCAACTGCAGGGGCAGAATCTGCCTCATGTAGTATTTTTAAAACTCCAGAGTCTGTTCAAGGCTTACAACTCCCCAAGGAGGACCGGAAGGTAGACCACAGTTCATTTCAGTCCACACCAGCCCTTAGCACAGCAGCAGTCACCGCCAGCCATCCCCTGCTGTGTTCCCACAGCAGCCTGCACACAGTTTATGGGAGCCAGAGTGGGCAAAAAGGAACCGGTCCTCCACACACCCCTGCTTCTGATCACAGAGGAGCAGAGAGACAGGCAGCCACTGGCCACCATTGGTACACCTTCCCACACTGTCGCAAGCTGCCCTCATCTGGCTGCAGTGACTTCCAAGGGACTTAAAAAATCAGCACCTATTCTTCACCCCCCACCCTTCCTTTTCTCCTCTTTTGGGAGCTAGACATAACAGACTAGGACATGCAAAAACAAATGCATACATGAAGAAAACTAGAAAGTGACTGTGCATGCCCATAGAAAGGCAAATGACCTTAAAATTACACCTCGTTCATTCTTTTATGTTGTTACAAACAAAACAATAAAACATAAATGCACTTATTCAGCCAGCCAGCCAGCCAGTCAGCCAGCAGGTAACAGATTCTCCAATGTATTAGATTTGATCCTTTAGATACAAAGTACATATGGTCAGAAGCCCTAAAGAATTAAAAAATTGGGTGGGAGAAACTAGAGAACAATTATTTATTATGCCAGTAGTTCTGTGTGCCCTGGTTGGTGTAGCTCAGTGGACTGAGCGCAGGCTGCATACCAAAGGGTTGCCAGTTTGATTCCCAGTCAGGGCACATGCCTGGGTTGCGGGCCAGGTCCCCAGTGGGAGCCAGTGAGAGGCAACCACACACTGCTATTTCTCTCCCTCTCTTTCTCCTGCTCTTCCCCTCTCTAAAAATAAAATAAATAAAATCTTAAAAAAAAAAGTAAGGTCTATGCTATCAATACCACAGGAAAACGAACTAAAGAGCAGGTGGGAACACAGATGTACAGTCACTACATCAGAAGACAGCTGGGGAAGAGTGCGCAGAGGTGACTTTTGATCTGGACAAACAGAAAACCACAGGTTGGAGAGCAGGATTTCGACAGTGGTAACAATATGTGCATCGTTTAGAAGGCACAAAAAAGTGGGGCATGTACCAAAAATAGACCACTTACTATCTAATATGACTTTAGGCAGAAAACTGAATCTATTTCAACTGAAAAACAAGGATAATGGTATCTTCCTCAAAGGGCTGGTGCTAGGAAAATGAGATGGCAAATCGAAAAGAATGTGAGTGCCGTTGGGTCGGGCTGTTACATCCCCCACCCCTGGCGCCAAGGCCCCCTGGGCTGTTGACCTCAGGCAAGGTTTCCTCCTTTCCCGTTTCCTGCAGAAGGCTTCCACTCGGTAGACAAGCACAACCTTTGCGGCTGTGTACAAGGGTCTAGCTCAGCTCTTGACACACAGCATTTACTCAAAAGACATGGACTTATTTTTTCTTTCTTCCTTTTTTTGGAAGCAGATGTTCAGAGCTCCACTGCACTACTTAATCTCTGAGACACTGCTTAGGACCGCCCCGCAAGCACCGCCAGGGTGCGTCCCCTAAGCACCCCGCCCGATCTGTGCGTGGGTCACCTCATACTTACAGGTTGAGGCTGTTCTGCAATGCAGCAGTTGAAACACAACCAGAATTCACTCATGCTTACAGTCCAAAGTGTAAACGAGCACCAAGGAAGTTTCCAAGTCTCCACTCGGGAAGCTTCAGAAAGCACACGCCTCAGTATGATCGATGTCCAATGATGTCAAAAGAATAATTTTATCACTTCTCTGTGTTTTTGTTCCTGAAGTCAAGTATCTTATACAGTCAATTTAATTAAGAAAAAGCCAAAATGTTTCCTTTTTTTGCTTATGGTTCTACAGAGACTCGTTTCTGAACCACCAGGAAGGTATAAATGTTGTCTTGACTCAGGTCTAGAAAAAAAGAAGAGTAAAAGAAAACAAGTTACTTATCCTTAGAAGCTTTTATTTCTTAAACCTGTGATAAAATTAAGAATAAATTTCCCCCAAAATTAAACACTGGAAAAAATTGAGATTTTTAATACACTGATTCAACAATTTTTTTCCAAGCCTTTTTTGAATACCAGGTGTTAGGAATACAGCAGTGAAAAAGGCAGAAATCTCTGCCTTCAAAGAGCACTCATTTTATGACAATGAAGGTATAAATTATTGTGATATTTTTAAATCACCAATTCAAACACCATGATTATAAAATAGTGAATATAAAATTTCTTTTTGGAATTTTTCTAATTCCAAAAAGAAATACTGATCGTTTTCATATAGATTTCTTCAATTGATTCCTTTGTTTTCAGACAGCCCAGACAGTAACTGGCAGAGCGATCACCTCTTTTTAGATATTCACAGTTATAAGCTATACTCATCAATAATTACAAACCTAATTATCCTCTTTCCATTGAAATTAGAATCGTACGTGAAAGATGAACGGTGGTTAGATAAGCCTTCATTTTGGATCCAGACACTAGGTCCCTCCCCCACCACCAGAATGAGTGTCAGTCAAAACGCTTTACACTCCAAGGTGGCTAGCCACACTGCGTCAGTCAGAATCCAGGCCAGGTCTATAGCCATATCACCCTGAATGCACCCGATCTCATCATAATCCATGCCAGGCAATCTTTATCTGGAGTAGGAGAGCAAATCTACCTTTTCTTCTTCACTGACATGTTGTAGACTTGAAAGTGACCTTAGCCAACCATGTTCCAAATTGCATGCAGAAGATGGTGCTGAGATTACAATGCTGGCCAGCAGCAGTGAGAGAGGACGTCCACCTCCAGTCATCCCTAAGACCAGTTGGATCTGTACACCTGAGGTTTGGTTTTGTGAACTGACTGACAGCTCTCCCTCTGAGCCTGAAGCAGGTTTTCATCACCTACAGGCTACAACTGTCCTGTGAAGATGCCCAGATCACAGCTGGATATACGGCTCTGAAGCCAAGGAGTCTTGGAATCATCAGCAGATTATAACCGAAGCAATGAATGCCAAATTCTAGGTAGAGCAGTGTCATGAGAAGCAGGGGCTGTAAGGAATAGCAGCATTTAGAGGGGAGAGAAAGAAGTCTACAATAGAGGATGGGGTGCTATCAGAAAGAAGAGGGGGAGACCAGCTAATGTAGTGTCACTACAGCCTCTTGAAGAAGGAAGTGGGTAACCTTTTAACCGCCTCCGAGACAGCGAAGACCGAGCACCATGCCCTGGAATGTGCGGCAGACACTTGGTGGCCTGGCTGCAGCAGTTTCAGTGAGGCAGTGCGAGCAGCAATCGGATGAGAGTGGGCTGAGACGTGAGCCGAGAGAGAGAAGCAGAGTTCCACAGGCAGAAAACGTAAGAACCTGGATGTTACGTTTTCAGAAAAGGTAGTAGGTACAGGAAGGGAAAAAAGCCGTTCTTGAAATGAAAAGATCAAAGACCAAAGATGTATTAATTTGATTATTCAAAGTTAACATTTTTGCCCCAAGTGGTAAAATATGAATCACATATTTATAAATTTTTTAAAGAGCTGTCATTTATTTATAAGCTATGCCATCTATAAATCGATAACAGACACAGGATCACAGAACCCTGAGCATTAAGTGAAATAAAAAGACCCCCAAAGTCGTGGCTTAACTTGGCAGGACAGAAATGACAGCCTGTGCAGGTGAAGATCCTTAGTGAAGGCAGATGCATGCATGCTCAATGTTGCAAATGTGGGAGCAATAACGCAGGCACCTGGGGCCCTGACTCTATGAAGTCCACAGGACAAGTCTTCTAACTACACAAAAATGGCACGTTAAGTTGTAAGTATATGTTTAAGGAGGAAAATCAGAAGGAATAAAATTCACATTCTCAACCTAGTTAAAATGCAGGCCCTGGGATACCTATTTTTAAGCGGGGATGAACATTCCTCATCTCACCCAAAGTCCAAAACAAGGAAGTTGCAGTCTTGAAACTGGCTCTGTCCACTGAACTGGGTAAATACTGTGGAAGTTTGTAAGCAAAGAATAGAATGTTTCACGTATTTCCTTCCTAGAAAGAATATGAGCAAAGGTCTAAATTCTCAAGGTCATGCACATCATTTCAGTGTGCTGCTTAAAAAGTATAATTTCACCCTGAATCAAAGACTTTGACCAGTAAGAATTCATTGTGAAATGAAATCTCCTTTAACCAGTTCTATTTGAGAACAAATATGCCTTTGTTTGAAACTGAAAATTCTTTACTCATCACTGCTGTTGTAGCACATTCAGACATGGAGCTAATTTTCAAATCAACTACACTTAAAATCTGGTGGTACTGTCTGATTCATTCCATCATATTTCCTCATCTGTACATAAAATTATCTCCACCTTCAAATATGATGTTGGGAGGTGCATTTTCTTTTTTTTAAATATATATTCCATCTGTTTAATACTTACAATTAGTAAATGGCTTCCTAATTTATAATCCATTATACTTTATCACCCCACATTTTCCTAAATTCAAATTTCCTTCCTAATTAAAGTAAAGCTACTCCTTATTTTGAGAATTTTAAAACATGTATTTTCCTACCACCATATACTGTGAAAATGAAATTCACAATATTTCCTCTTTTTTAAGTTTAGTGTAAGAATGACTGCTTACAACACAGTGATTTGTGTTTCTATTTTCATAGACACTACAGAAAGAATATACAGCTTTACTTAAATATTTCCACCTAGAGATCAGATCTGCTGAAATGTATATTTCAAACCAAGGGGATGTTTGCCACTCCACAGGTTTCTATTAAATAAACATACAAATCTTGAAGTGTTTCTTTCAGACATGCCTTAGAATGTCATACCAATACATTTTCCATCTTCTTTTCTAAACAAACTTCCTTTATAGAATTTTTTTCAAAAGTGTATATACTTAAAACATTTATATATAAACACCTTAGAGTATTGAATTCATCATAATAATATACTAATAGTTACTTTCACTTCTTCAGATGAAAGTTGCTTAAAACATGTCATTCTGAAAACTTTATACTTTTTTAAATCTTAAGATAACAAAAGGAGTGTTACTTTGCAACAACATCAACATCTGAACTTGGCTTTAAACACAGCTCAGCACATTCCACACATAAATAAGGGCTCACACTGGTCTTCTGCACCAGAGAATACTTTTTATTTATAAACAAAAAAATGTGTATTTATTCCTACATGTTTAAACTTCAGTCACCTTCAAAGTACTCCCCATTTGATGCAGTACACCTATTGAGACTTTTTTCCCACTGCTCAAAACTGTTTTTGAACTTGTTGATTTAGATGCCTTTTAGTGCTTCTACCATTTTTTGTTTCACCTCTTCCACATAGGCAAAACATTTCCCTTTGAGGCCCTCCTTTTTTCACCCAGGGAAACAAAAAAAATGTCACCAGGGGTGAGACTGGGCAGATAGAAAGAGTGGAACATGAGGGTCATGCAGTGTTTGGTCAAAAACTGCAAAACTCTCAGTGTGGCGTGGGCAGGTGCACTCATAAATCACCCATCACCAAAGCAGGCAAACATGCTGAGTCTTCCAAAACACACCTCAAGAAGCCAGACGCAGCCTCTCACAATAATACCAGCTGGTACACAAATACAGATGCGTTCCTAGAACACTCACCTAGCAGGGGAAGCCTGTACTACAAGGGGCCCACCCTCCAGAAGAGAATTCCAGTTTTGGGGGGGGGTTCCCCTTTCATAAAGGTCAAAGATTACTTTAATGGCATGAATATCCACTAGTCCCAGTTACTGTGCTGAAAGATATCCTTTGCCTATTGGGTTGATTTGGCGCTTTCATTAAAAAACAACTGCACATTTTGGATCCATTTCTGCGCTGTCAGGTTGCATTGGTCCATTTGTTGACCCTATGTCTGTGCCAGCACCACCCTGTCCACACTGTGGTGCCACGACTTGAAGTTCTGTAGTGGTAAGTTTTCCAGATTTCTCAAGACCGTTTGGATTGTTTGGGACCTTTCTATCTCCATATACATTTTGGAATCAATCTGCCAATTTCTACCACAAATTCTGTGATTCTAATTGGGATTGCATTTATCATAACAATTATTGGAGGAAAATTACACTTTACCAATACTGAGTGTTGCAATCCATTAACACGGCATATCCAGCGTTTAGTGGTTTTCAGTGTACAGGTTTCTCACACATTTTGTTGCATCACTTTTTAACCTTGTTCACAGCTTTCACGTGGAAGCTTTAAAGTCCTATGTAGTCAAATGTCATCACAGCAGAGGGGTTTACCGCACTTACAGCTTCTCCTATCCCAGGACTATAAACCTGTCACCCCAGTTTCCTCCAGGGTTACTTTCATAAACTGACTTGCTGTTAATAGTTTATAGGTGTAGTCAGGAAATGTTTTCACAGTCCACTCAGGCTTTTTCTTTCTGACATTTTCCTTCTTTATTAAAACTCAAGTGTTTAAAAACAAAACATACCATTATGGTGCAGATATTAGACAGAATATTTTATTTGCTCAAGCCTGAGTCTGTAACACAAGTGTACAGAGGAAGAGTAATTACATGAAAACTACTCCCCCATTTGATACCCACTCGCTTCTCCCCCTTGTATGAGACTGTCATGTTTATCTTCCCCTTTCTCTAACAATCTGCCTCCTTTTCTTTTCCTGCTACTTTTCTTTCTTTTTTAAAAAATATTTTATTTATTTATTTTTTTTTTAGAGAGGGAAGGGAGGGAGAAAGAGAGAGAGAGAGAAATATCAATGTGCAGTTGCTGGGGGTCGTGGCCTGCAACCCAGGCATGTACCCTGACTGGGAATCGAACCTGCAATGCTTTGGTTCTCAGCCCACGCTCAATCCACTGAGCTATGCCAGCCAGGGCTTACTTTTCTTCTTTATTTCAGTTTCTCTCTCCCTTTATCTCCCTTTTCCATCTCTTTATCCACACTCCTTAAATCCTTCTTTATCTGCCTAGAGTTAGGAATAACGATGATATTACACACAGTAGGTTCTCAATGTTAAGTTGATGGACTGAAATCTACATTACCACTCTAAACTTTTCTCCCGAATCTAACCACCTGCTAATGAACATCTCATGTGGTCTCCCAGGTGCCTTAAACACAGCATTTGTAGAACTGAATTCACTGTCTTTTTCCCACATGATTCTATGTCACCCTTCAAATTCAATCCTAACACTTGCAGTTCTCTGAATAAAACTATCCTGTAAAATCTTTCTTACAAATCCTTTTAAACAAATCCTTACTGTTATTCAATATTATATAAGTACATAGAATTTTTAAAATCAATTAGTAATAAGAAGCTATTAAAAATGGCAAATCTCTGATTCAAATCCCTCTCTTCATTTATTAGTGGCAATTAACTTACCAAGGTGTTTCTTCTGATATTTATATGTAATTTATGCTGCTGTTTTTTATTTTTCTAGTTTTATGATCTAGTGTTGACTTTTTTTTACACTAAATAGATTAGGGTAACACAGGTTAATAATAATATACAAATTTCAGATATACAACTTTATAACATGACATCGTATATTCTATTAAGTCCTCACTACCAGAAGTCCAGTCTTTCTGTCACCTGGTAGGTGACCTGACTCCCCCTTATCCTCTGCATCCTCCCCTCCAAACTTCTTTCCCCCGGTAACCACCCATCTGCTGTCTGTGTCTACGAGTTGGGTTTTTTTTGTTTTGTTTGCTGCTCTTTGTGTTACATCCCAAATATGAGTGAACTCATACAGTTCTCATCCTTTTTCAACTGACTTATTTCACTTAACACAATTCTCTCAAGATCTACCTACATGTAACTGTAAATGGCAGTATTTCATCTTTTTATGGCTGAGTAATATTCCACTGTATGTATGTGCCGAATCTTCTTTATCCAAAACCCATCAAAGGACAGCTGGGTTGTTTTCATATCTTGGCTACTGTAAATAAAGCTTTACTTCTTAAGTCACCGATTTTAAATATAAACTGACTTATTAAAATAGATGAGGCTGAATCTCCATGTCAACATCACCTCCTACCATCATCATCATCGTGGATACTAGAATAATTACAATTTGGGGTTGAATCAGTATTCAGTGTTCATAGTTGACACTGCTGAAACAAGTAACATACTGGAATTAGCTATCCTTTCTTGAATATCTTTTGTTTTCCCTGAGTTAGTAACTGCTGAGATCTTCATTTGCTTAGTTTTCCTATGTATTTACATCAGAACCATAAAAGACTTCAATTAGACCCATAAAAGACCTGTCATTTCCAAATACCTCAACATATACACAGATGTGCTGTTTCAGACCGCTTGGCTTCTTCACAGAACGACCTGGCCCCTGGCTTCAACCCTGACTCGCTGCGCTCCAGGTATGTTCCCTCAGCTCCTTTCCTAGCCTGAGGCAGTTTCTGAGGTTTATGCCTTCCCTCTGTTTTCATCATCCTCAGCTTATTTTGTAAAATCATGTACTCCGGTGGCTCCTTAAGAAAGGGTACCTGGAAGGAAAAATTTTAAATCCCTGCATTCGCCATCTGATCGATCACTTGGCTGACTACAGAATGCCAAATTACAGACCTTTTCCTCAGGAGCTTAAAGACACTGTTCCAGTGCCTACCACCTTCCAGACTCAGCAGCATTTTCACTTTCTCTCCTTCGTAGGTGATGTGCTCCTCCCTTCTCTGAAAGGTTTAAAGACTTTCTCTTTACTCTTGAAATTCTCAAATTTCATGAGATGTAACTTGTTTTGGGTCTTTTTCATTCACTATGCTGGGGACTGGATGAACTCTTTCAAAATAAAGAATGATGCCCTTTAGTTCAGAAAAACAGTATTTTTACCTATATCAGTACCTATATCACTGAGTTTTTGTGAGAATTAAACAAAACATTTATACTTAATACATGTAAGTGCACAATGATGCTGATTATATTTATCCACATTTACTAATCTGTTTGATCACCACTGCTTCTTGCCTCTCAATCCTCCTCCCTTTAAAGTTCAACTTCCTTCTTCATAAAGTATATTTTAAGGGTTTTTTTCAATAGTATGCATACTTTTTTAATAGTCATCTGTAAGTAGTTAAGTTTTCAGTTGCTTCTCTAATATCATGGAGTTCTGATTTTAATTTTGAAATAATTTACTTATAGAAGAGTTGCTGAAACAGGACAGGAATCTCCCACGCACCCTTCACTCAGACACACTGACTGTTAGTTACCACGATGTCTGTATTTTCCCTTCTTCTTGCATGACAGTTTAACTACGTACAGAATTCCCGTTTGACTGTGCTTTTCTTCCAATCCTTTGCAGATGTTATTCTGAGCTCTATTTCTGCTGCTGAGAAATCAATTGTTCATCTAATTTTTGTTATTTGACTGCAACTTTCTTTTTTATGTATGGATACTTTGAAGACTGAATTTGAATTTGACTCCAATTTTATAAAATCTCTAGTTATTTCTATTTATTTAGGATTTTCACTTGTTTCTACTCTGCTTTTAGCTTTTGATATTAATATTTTCATTACTTCAATATTCAAAGTTTTTATTTTAATAAATTTTATTTGTATCTTTTACAAATTCACTTTGGGTGTCTTAAGTCTTTCATTTAGATACTTTAAATAGACAATTTATAGTAGTTTTCTGATTATTCTAAATCGATTCTTAGTGTTCTAATTAACTTTATTGGATTGTCTATCTCTTCCCTCATATTGAACTGTTTCCTTACAATTAACTTACAGTAATTAACTTACAGTTAACTTACAATACTTCATCTTGATTGAGAGGTTGTTTTTCTATAAAAGTCTAGGGCTTCTTCGCTAGGGAAGACTACCCAAAAGCAATTTGCATTTGATAGTGCTCAGACGCCCACAAAATGAAGCTCACAAATTCAAGTACATGTTTTTTGTTTTGTTTTGTTTTTTTTTGTATTTTAGTTATTTTTAGAGAGTGGGAAGGGAGGGAGAAAGAGAGAGAGAGAAACATCAAAGTGTGGTTGCCTCTTGTGTGCGTGCCCCCTACTGGGGACCTGGCCCGCAACCCAGGCATGTGCCCTGACTGGGAATCAAACCTGCGATCCATTAGTTGGCAGGCCAGCACTCAATCCACTGAGCGACACCAGCCAGGGCTCAAGTACACATTTTAATTTAATTTCTTGTCTTAGATTCTCATACCACATGAATAGTACACATTTATATTACATACTGGCATGTAGGTACAAGTGTGCAAAGACAGTATGATGTAGTGGGTTTAGAACATAGGCTGAACTGGTCAGCCTAATTTCCAATCCTGGTTTCCTCACTCACTAGTTACATGATCTTGAGCAAATTACTTCACCTCTGTGTGTCTCACTTAGTTCTACAAAATGGAGTATACAGTTGTCTCTACCTTGAAACTTTATGAGAGGACTAAATGTGCAAACTTAAACTGCTTAGAATGGTGCTTGGCACACGAGTTTAAATAAATGTTAATACTTTGTTACTATTATCTCATCATTATATAACATTTTTCTCTCCACCCAGAGAAATGAGCAGAGACAAGCTTCCTTGATGCTTACCTAGGCATGTGGACAAAAAATGTTATAGTCAGTCTCCCTTTCTTAGATGGAGTAGCACACGTATCAGAATACATGAGCCTGTTTATTATAATTTGTGTTAAAAAGGGTAAGTGAAATAGGGGAAGTATTAAGGTAAACAAAAATGATTTAAGCCATTTAAATTAGTCCTTTTGATAGCAATGGCATAGTTTCCTCCAAATGTACATATAATTTATGTCTATGCATAAGATTAACGATATAGTTGGTTTTTCAATGGATAGTGTAGTAATTCTAATTCAGCTATCAATTATTAATTGTAAAAATTTTTTCATATAATAATCTGTATTTAGTTGGGTTTTCTCTTCTTAGTCTAAGGCCCTGGATATCAAAGGATTAAATTTAGAAGGGAATGCTTGCTCAATACCTACTTACTGCCTGTACTGGCTGCCAAGTCTGTTTTGCAAAGGAAAGGATGATGAGAGGTAATTAAAAGGCTTAAGAATGAGATGGAATCCCCTATCAATCTCTTGGGGATGTGAAAGTCAACTGAACACAAACTGCAGTCACAGATCTGGGTGTGGAACCAGACAGATACCAGGCTTTGATACTGGGCTTCGATGCATCCCCAGAGAGAAACAAGATCACTGTGATTTGCCTTTGAGTCCTACCTGCTTTGTGACACCTGCTTCAGGACTTTTGTTACCTTGGTATTTTCCCTGAATAAATGAGGTATTTTCAGCTGCCACTGATATTTTTGGCTATAAGACTTTTACAAGATTAATTTGTTATGACAACAGAAGTATGTCATGTTTTTTAAAGAGCTCTCTTAGTTGCATTAAATTTCTGCACTCAAACTGCCACAAAAATTAACATTGGACTATATTATCAAAGTGCCTAACATCATACCTGGTGGAAGGTAAGAAATGCCTTATGTTACTAGGTTTTCAAGCTTTCCCTCAAGGCAAACATGAAACAATACTGAGTGTCTAGCACCTGACACAAAATGTCATCTAAATTTAAAATGGTTCAAAAAATTTTCTTGTAACAGAGAACTAATGATATCCAGAGGAAAAAAGTTTAGCTCAAAGAATTACATATGTAAACAATATCTTTTAAGTTCCAGATGGAAGTGATGAGCATAAACAAAAAGCTTATATTTTACTTATATATTCCTCATCTTTAGCAAGTTGAAGATAAACAATGACAATACCTATGACAAATGTTTGCCCAGTGCTAAAGATTACCCAGACTATACAATTTATGTGCAGCTTTGGAGCTCTTGGTCAAACATAAACTGTTTTTTCAACAGCTGCATAGGTCTTCATACGGCTGACTCTAAGGCTAAGTGAGTGTTCCCATTCTTAGGGTATACAGTGAAAAGAAAAAATTATGTAAAAAAATAAGCCTTATATAAAGTTATATGGGGGTAGAGTGGGATGTGGAGAAAGCCTTTTTTAAAGATTCAACAAATATAGTGCTATAAACTTTATTGCAAAATAAATCAATGTTTACAAATGAAAAAACTAGGAACCATCATACATAAAATAATGTTAAATTGGATTTCTGTTATTCAGAAGATAAAATATACATTTTAAGCTTTGTACAAAGAAGAGCTGATCTTTTTCACCCAAAAAGGTTTTATCTTTTAAATCCACAAATGTATACTACTATCTGAATTTTTAAAAAAACTAGAGCCCTGGCTGCTGTGGCTCAGTGGACTGAACACAGGCCTGCTAACTATAAGGTTGCCGGTTCAATTCCTGGGCAGGGCACATGCCTGGGTTGCAGACCAGGTCTTGGGGGCACACAAGAGGCAACCAACAGATATTTCTCTCGCACACTGATGTCTGTGTCTTTGGCTCTTTCTCTTCCCCTTATCCTCTCTCTAAAAATAATAAATTAAAATAAAAAATCCTAGAAAATATACTGAAACCCTGCGAGAATTTTACAGAGGAAATGAGAAGAAACAAAATTAAATCAACGTTACCAACTGCAAACAGGTACCTGATATCTTGTATCGACCTGTGTCCTTAGGAGCACATAGAAGTATATGCTGCCTTTAGTCAGAATGAGTTTGTATTTTTCCAAAAGAAAAATCAGTAAATTCTTCAGTGAAACATACTACAGGGAAATTAAACTCATGGGTTCTCTTAAAACTCAACATCTGTATGCTGAAGTAATACAAAAATTCAACTGCCAAAGGGCAAAACTTGTGTTTTGTAAAAAAAAAAGTGTTATCGACACTGTAAGTGCATTATATAATTATTTTTAAAAACACGGTAAAATTACATTCCCCCAAATTAAGATATTTACATATTTTCAATGATCTTCAAAATATCTTATATAAAATTATTCAACTAAATCTGCTGTTCTCCTTGTACAGCCTGAACTTTGAACACATGAACTTTTTAAGAGTAAGATGTTTTACTAAAATTAAGAAAAATTAACTTGGAATTTATATATGATATTTAAAGATACATTCGGCACTGCAGACCAACACAGAATATCCAGACAATATGAAAAAGAGTTAAAAGTCTCTGCAAGCATTAATGGACTTGACTAAGGACCATTCCGGGTTGTGAATACTGTTAAAGAAAAGGTAAAAATATATCTAAGTGGAATTCCAGTCGATGGCTACAAGCTATTGCCCTTTTTGGTTACCTGGAGAAAATAACTTCAGGAAAAAAATATTTCACTATCACCTTTTATCTTCCAGCCCAAAATAAAATGTAATATATTTCTATAAATAGTGTTGGCTGTTTACATGTAAACATAAAATGATATTTTAAAATATCATTTATAGCATGATAATCTCAAAGACAATAGTTAAACAAGTTCAATTTGAGGACAACACAAAGAAAATATAAATATCTGAAGTGTCTTTATCAACTGAAAAAAAGTTTTCCATTGCTACGGTAAGTGCAAACGCAGTGTAGTATCAGTGAAGAAATTAAACAGTACACACACATTTATCTCTTTTGTATTTCTCTTTGAAAATTATATGAGGTAATCAGTAACTCTGATACCACCTCTTAACTGGATAACAAAAACAAACTTAAGTGTCTATTTTAACTGTAAGACTTCACCACACGTATATGTCTGTGTATATGCACATGTATACAAGATACGGTTGAGCAATCACTATGTACTCGGCTCTGGGAATACAATGGTCAACAAATAGAAAAAGTGACTCAAATAGAAGTAACACTTCAACAAATTAATTACTCACTAACTAGGTTAATATAAATACGTGGACAATAACTCTAAGTTGCTTAAGGCTCAATGAGAAGGTGGAAAATTAGTCACCAGAATGTTTGCATGTGTCACAATAGAAGGCTAATCTATTGCAATTAAACACATAAAAAAATCACCAGAAGTGAATGTTTTTGTGCCACATCATACATTGGGTTATCAACTGTTCTTTTTTTTGCAGAGAAGAACACAGTGACAAGATCTCCTATTTGGACATGCTGACGGAATGATTTTTCCTACAACTATGAAATCTCCACAACTACGCTGTCCGACAGGATGGGGCTCTGCCTCACGACTATCACACAGTCCAGACGTCCTTTAATGCATACCTATCATGGTGCGAGGCAAGGCGTCCTTACAACTTTGAACTGCCACTGAAACAGCAGCCACCCAAGTTCCCAGCGATCACACTGACTCTATCTGGACAGCATATGTAAGAAGAAAACTGCAGTTGGGACGACCTATTCCTTGAGGAAACGAAGGCAATCAATCTGGCTGTCATTTCCACCATCAATGATGATATGCTACAAAAGGTCAGAGGGGGATTTTTTTGATGCAGTTTAAAACAGAATCATTTTCATATACAAATTAAAGCTTGAAATAATAAAAAGCTTTGATAATAATGATATTATTTCAGAAATAGAGAATACTAATCAGTTATCAGAGAAAATAAACTATTTCTGATTTATAAACAAATCATAGTGGGCCAAATGAGAAATTCAATATTCATGGGTTCTCAATTCCATTTTGTGAGATATACGTACACATATGTGTATGTGTGTATGTGTGTATACATAAAATCAGTGACAGAAACTTTCGCTAGATTATAAAGAATGGTCCAACTAAATGGCAAATCCCTGTAGGGAAGGGGAGGGTCACATATTATACTATGCACTCTCACAAATACTATCTCCAACAGGTTAAGTATTACCCTTTCTTTGGAAATAAGGAAACCACAGCCCAGACACATTAATTAAGTAACCTGAAGACAGACCATTTTCTCTATATTCTTTTTTTTACCACCTAGTTCAATGCTACCCTAAATTACAATTATTTATGACATACTGATTTTGTCAGCTCCATAAGCAGATCCTGAATTATTATACCTCTTATAGCACCTGACATGCCAGTATTTGCACACCACACACACACAAACCTTAATGAATTAAAACATACAGTAGTAAGGAATTTAGCACTGGAATACCTGTGTTCAAAACTAGATTCTACCATGTGAGTCTTCTGTTATGATGATTATATCAATTTTGCAGGATTACTATTAAGGCAGGGTCAGTTTCTCTATGATTTGGGCCAAGAAATCCTCATGGGGGGACTGCCCTGTTCATTGTAGGATATTTGACAGCATCCTGCCCCAACCTAGTAAATTCGAGTAGCACCCTCCCCACCAGTTGTGACAACTAAAAATGTCTCCAATCATTTGTCAAATGCCCCTGGGAAGTGTTTTCCCCCAGCTGAGAACCACTGCTGAAAGCAAAAGTATTATTAAAATAAACTGAAAAAAAAAAAAAAGTATATTATTTCCCTCTATTCCAGAGAATCCCCTTTAGCTGGAAGAAAATAAGGATGAAGTTCCCCGAGCCAAGCCTCTAAGACACTCCTAAAAGCAGCGATCAGCAACACAAAATTTTAATATATTAAAGATGGCCACAAATTCTTAGTTATTCCTCCAAATGAGAGACAAATTCCTACACTGAACTCAGGTGACCTTAGTAACTAACTCCCTTGCCCAGCAGAATGAGGCTGACATCACGTCATGGAAATGACGAGGGCATAACAAGCCTCCTACTTTCTGCTCAGAAGTCCAACCACAGTAAGACAGCCCTGCCAGGAAGACACGTGTGCAGGCACACAGGCCCCAGCTGAGCCCGGCCTCCAGCCTTCTCATCCAGAGCACCGGAAAAGGGAATACAACTGCCTCGATCCTCCTGTCCAGCCCACCTGCTCCCTGAACACTCTCCAATGACCTCTGTCGACGCCACATGTAAGAGACAGCTGCCAAGACCTGCTCAAATTCCTGACCCTCAAAACTGAGAGAGATAATAAAACAGTTGCTTTCAGCCACTAATATTTGAGGTAGTTTGTTTTCATACAATTTGTATATATTTTATATGAGTGTACTTTTCAATTAAAGATTTGATGTTTTAAAGGAAATATTTGTATAACTATATTGACTTAAAGAGGTAATCCAATTCCTATCAATGTGACAATCACAGGCTTTCAGTCCCTTCCTCCAAAATAAAGCCTGGGGGGGGGGAAGTAAATTTGGATTCCAAGAATAAAAACATCAGGAACAACAACAAAAGCAAAACTGATGGGGGATGGAAAACAAACTACTGAACTTGGAGGAGGAGAAACTGGTAACCAACCACCAGGAGCAGAAGGCTGCAGAGCTAGGAGTTAGGACACAGGTGAGCTAGAAGCATTTTAGATTGTGCCCTGTCCTCTCCCTCCCCGGCCAGCTGTTGTCAGCAGGACAAATCAGGACAGCCTAAAAGCCCTAAGGGGGAGCTCAGAAAAACAGGTACAAAGTGAACAGCTATCCTGTTGGCATTCACTCTTCCCAGCCCTTCCCCCTAGGAAAAACCCCCTCCAGAATTGGCAGTGAATCACAATATAAGAAAACTACCTCTTAAAATAAGTATCACTTCTTTCTAAGAGTTTACAACCCAAACCCTGATCAGAAGTTGCCTCATCAGCAGCAGCCAACAGGAAAATGCAACAGCCATTCAGTAGTGCCAGGTGGGTGGTTGACCTGGGACTTGATCAAGCCCTCCCTCCTTAAACTCGCCTGGAGGGACACAGACTAAAATCTGGCTGTTGGCCATTCCCTAACATATATTACTACATTAACCAGATAATGCTGCATCCCAAGGGACCAGTAGCTTAGTAGCCAAAATAAAGAGGCATCTGTAACATAAAACTACTGTAAAAGACAATACACTAAACAACTCCCAGCATCTGAAGCAGAACTACTGGACTGGACACCAGAACGCACACCTGGGACAAAGGGACGAGATCAGTACTATGAAGTCACACAAGAAACCATGAGAACGAATCAAGTGAAAATACTAAGTATGAAAAATAAGCACCCAGATGTTAACAGGAGTTCCAAAGGGGCGGGTGGGGGGAGCAGTAAAACATTTCAGGACCAAAAAGAAAAAAAAAAATTACAAAATAGAGAATAACTTCGCCAGAACTGATGATAAAAGAAGTCAAGATTAAAGGGCTCAAAGAGCCAAATAATATATAAGAATAAAACTCATTCTAGAAAAATCAAGAATACTGTGTAGGATGGTAGGACTTTTAGAAAGTATTCAAAAGTGCCCACAAGTAATCCCGAGTAACCCAGAAGAAAGCAAAACACCTGCGTGGACAGAAAGGCTGCACTGCCACACCTGTGACAGGCGGGAAGCCCAGACACAGCCTCCACACCTGACAGTCAGGTAACCGAGGTATGTTTCAGTAATGAATTAGGTAGTGTTGAAAAAAAGAGAACATGCTAAGCAAATTTTATTATTTGAGGGAACTTAAAAAGCCCAATAACCATGAGAAATTTACATTAAAACTATAGTCAGCATTTAATTTCTTAAATTATTAAAACTTAAAACTTTTAAAAAATTTGACAAACTTGGTAGCTTGTGTTTTGAAAATGCCTAGACTTCACCAAGAACAGGCCAACAAGAATTGCATTTTAGATATAATTTACAGAAATCATGGCTTCCAAGAGTAGTACTCAGAGTTTTTTTAGAATAGAGGAGAATATAATGTAGCTATTCTTACTGAGTGAGCAGCTTATGACAGCTTTTGGACTTTTCAAATAACAAATTATGGTGTGGAAAATTTCAACACCCATTCCACCAAAGAAAGTGCTGGTCTTATTTCTACTCAGTGCTTTATCTTTTCATCAGTTTTATTAGCTCAGCTCACACGAGACCACTGCCTGCCTTGACTTCTGGAATACTGCCCCAATTCTTCCCTCCCAGGCCTGACTGCCAGGGCTGCAGCTGCACCACCAGTTCTGATTAAAATGTAAGTCTTTGAAAGAAGGTCTACGGCAAGGGATATAAAGGATTTCATTATCTTTCCTCAAAACTCACAGGGAGGATTAAGCCCAAATCACACCAACACTTGCACCCTTTTTCACTTAACACTTTATCTTGGGAATCAGTAATAGCAATAACTTTTAAAAACTGCCTCCCTCAACTTATCATATGGATATAACTAGTTTCAAATAGATGGGCAGTTGAGTTATATCTGATCTTTACTACTACGAGCATGTTGGAAAGAATCTTGCATATTCACATATGTGGACTCCAAACCTACAGAATTTATCTGTAGGATAAATTCCACAAAGTGAAACTATGGATCAAAGGGTTTGTATATTTAAGTTTTGGTAGGCATTTTAAATTTTGACAGATTTTTCCAAATCTTCTAAGATACTGTACCAGCCAAAAGGAAATGGCTCAAAAGTCCTGCTAAGTGACAGGCAACCACCAGAAACCAAGCGAGGAGCCCTCTCCGACAACGGCCAGCTCAGTCCGGGCAGGCACATCTCAGCCCTAGGCCTCTCTCTGTAAGTCTCACACTCCTTTGCCCAGAAATCCACTCTTATTCCACAGTTCTTGACTGCAACAGCTTTGCTCAGATCAGCAATAGTCACGATTTTTAACCACATTACCTCAGCTCACCTAAGACAGTAATTGTTTTCTTTTGCGTAGATACATCTCTAAATCTGGGAAAATAGAGAAATGATGAAGTGAACCAAAACCTACCATATTAATACTTTCATGCTATCAAATATATTTGTAACAACTTATTATAATGGTATTTTAGGCTCTACTTATGTGAAAGACAAGAAAATGTGATGCACTAAATTCATAAGTTTAATTTATTGGACTTTTAAGAATTAGTTAAGTTTTAGGGGAGATTTATTTGCTTTACTGTAAATCTGCTTTGCTAACTGCTTGAAATATTTGAGGGAATCAGAGAAATGTAACTATAACTTACCCGATGGAATGTCTAAGAAGGTAAATAATTAGGAATAAAAGTATTGGTCAATATTTAACAGTATTTACTCCCTCCTATGCAGCATTAAAACCCAAAGACAATACATACAGCACTGAACAGTGAGTTTTATGGGTCAACCACTTTTAAAGGGAACTTCAGAAAATGAGAGGTAACCACAGAATATGGTCTTGGATGTACACCAGATCAAGACATTTCACTTTAATTCCATTCCCTATAATACAGCATTCTTCAGTGAATATGTACCATAGGTCCTCAAATAATGTAGTTGCATTCAATATCACTTAGTTGAAACTATGGATAGGGGGAAAAAATCAATTCCCGGCCGAGACTACTGTCTGTGCAGTTGGCATGTTCTCCCCAGGTCTGCGAGGGTTTTCTCAGGTCCTCCGGTTTCCTTCCACATCCCAGCGGTGTGCCTGGGAGGTGGTCTCAGTGAGCGAGCGAGTGTGTGTGTGATGCACCCTGCAATGGATCGGCCTCTAGTCCAGGGTGGGTTCCTGCCTTGAGCCCTGAGCTTCGGGGGTGGGGGGTCTCTGGCCACCCATGACCCTTGAACTGGAAGAAAAGGGTTGGAAAATAATGATCTTACTTCTTTTTATTAATCTTTCTACATTGTATGTATGGCTCACACTTATTTCAATATTGACTATTTGAAGTGTTCTGGTTCTTTATTTAGAAGTTTAGTGACATTTTGTGATCACAGATATGCCAACTCTTATTTTTTATCAATTAACCTGTGGTAAAATTGGTTTCATTATATGTCATTCGCTTAAAGTAGAAATTTCCAAGAACCTATCTACAATGTTAAGTGAGGATTTACTATATATTAAAGGCATTCACAAACATTATTTAATGGTAATAATAAATAAAAATAGGTATCTTAAATGTGACTACTTCTTTCAAAAAAGAATGGTGTCTTTTATAAAAGCATGTCATCAGCCCATACAGGACAAAACAAGCAGAGCATTTTCTCATGCTGCCCCCCAAAACAGTCCTCAATCAAAACCACAAAAGAGCTGTCTTACGATTTCTTCATGGAAATCATGGCCTTTACAATGAGGACACACAGCAACTGCTACAATAAACTGCAGGCGCTGTGGTGAGGATTACCACACGTTCTATGATCAGCAGCCGACTGGGGCCAACATTAAGGCCACGGTTCCGTTCACTTAAGCATGGTATAACCCCTCACTGTGGCAATTATTTCCAGATACTTCTACCCTGGACTATTAATCAAATTAGTCTCCATTCCTTTACACTATGAAACTATTATCAGACTTTAAAAATATTCTCTAACTATAGATAAAGGCAGATAAATTTGAGGTTATATTGCCAAATTGAAGAGCTAATGTCTATTATTCTATTCCCTGAAAATCTCCCAAGCTCCTTCTTTATAGATATTTACAAATTAGGACAGGAGAAACTCAGGGGCAATGTTTGAATGAATATCTCATTCTAACCTCTGTATTTTCTTTTTTTTTAAATAGTTTATTTTTCAGTTGCAGCTGATATAAAATGATATATTAGTTTCAAATGAATAACACAGTGACTAGACATTTATATAACATACAACAGGATCACGTCTTAAGTACCCATCTGACCCCATAGTTATTAAAACAGTATTGACTACACTCCCTATGCTGTACTTTACATCTTTGTGATTTTTTGTAACTGGCAATTTGCACATCTTAATCCCTTCCCTTTTTTCACCCAAGCCCACAACATCCCCTCCCATCTGGCGACCATCAGTTTGTTCTCTGTATCTATGAGTTTCTTTGTCGGTTTATTTTGTTTAGATTCCACATATAAGTGAAATCAGATAGTATGAGTTACTGCACTTAGCATAATAACTTTAGATCCATCCATGTAGTTGCAAATGGCAAGATTTCATTCTTTTTACAGCTCAGTAAAATTCCATTGTATATATATACCATGTCTTCTTTACCCAATCATGTATCAATGGACACTTAGGCTGCTTCCATGTTTTGCTTTTGTAAATAATGCTGCAATGGACATACGATATACATGTCTTTTCAAATTAATGTTTTGGGTTTCTTAGCCAAATACCCAAGAGTGAAATTGCTGGGCCCTTCTTTTTCTCTTGCTATACAGCTTTTGTTTTAAAGCCTACTTTGTCTGATACTACTACGCTACCCACGCTTTATTTTTGTAATTTCTATTTTCATGAAATGTCTTCCTCCATCCCTTTACTTACTTTCACTCTGTGTGTCTTTCCATCTGAAGTGAGTCTCTTGAAGGCAGCATATATAAGGTTTGTCTTGTTATCCCATTCAGATACTCTGTGTTTTCTGACTGGAGCATTTAATCCATTTGCATTTAAAGTTAGTGCTGATAGATAGGCAGTTCTTGACATTTTGTTATTTATATATTTTTTATCTTTTTTTTCCTTTAAAATTTCTTGTAATATTGGTTTGGTGACAATAAACTCCTTTAGCTTCTTGTCTGGGAAGCTATCTGTCCTTCAATTCTAAATGATGGTCTTGCTGGATAGAGTAATCTTGTTTGTAAGTCCTTGCTTTTCATCACTTTGAATATTTTGTGCCAGTCCCTCTGACCTGCAAAGTTTCTGCTGAGTAATCAACTAACAGTCTTATGGGAGCTCCACTGTAGGTAGCTAACTGCTTTTCTCTTGCTGCTTTAAGATTCTCTTTTTGTTTTTAAGTTTTGCTCTTTCCATTATGATGTGTTTTGGCATGGGCCTCTTTTGATTCATCTTGTTTGGGACTCTGTGTTTCCTGGACATGTATGTCTACTTCCTCTATCAGTTTAAAAAAGCTTTCTATCATTTTTTCAAATAGGTTTTCAATTCCTTACTCTCTCTTCTTCCAGCACCCCCACGATGAAAATGCTAGTATACTTGATGTTGTCCCAGAGACTAAAACTATCCTTATTTTTTGGAGGGAGTTCTTTTTGCTGTTCTACTTGGGTATAATTGGGTGTTTTCTGCTTCCTTATCTTCCAAAGCACTGCTCCGATCCTCTGCTTCAACTACTCTAACTGTTGATTCCCTGTAATGTAGTCTTCATTCCCACTACTCTACTCTTCATTTTCAACAGGTTTTTCTTTATGTTTCCTGTCTCTTTGCTGAAGTTCTCACTAAGTTCACTTGCTCTCCCCTAAGTTCATTGAGCATCCTTACAATCAGTGTTTTGAACTCTGCATCTGGTAGCTTGCTTGTCTCCATTTTGTTTAGTTCCTTTTCTGGGGTTTTGTTCTTTTTTTGTTGTTTGGGGCATCTTTGTCTCCGCATTTTGTCTGCACCCCTGTGTCTGTCTCTGTGTATTTGGTAGAGCTGCCATGTCTGCAGTCTTGGTGGAGTGGCTTTAGTAGTACATGTCCTGCAGGGCTGAGGGCACAGCCTCCCTGGTCATCTGAGCTAGGCTTTCCAGGTGTGCCCCCCTCCTTACCCCATGTGGACTGTGTACACCCTCCTGTTGTAGCTGAGCTTTGATTACTGTTAGTACCTCACTGTGAGGGATCTACCCCCAGGCTGATCAACTGAGAGGGCTGGCTGCAGTCACCATGGAGGATTTGCTGTGCAGGGGCCAACCCCACAAAGCAGGACTTGCTTCATTGGGGCTCTAGTACCTACTGAGTCTACCTGTTGAGTGTGTTGCTTGTGGAGATGGTTGGGTGGTACTTCAGCATGCTCAGAGGCTGTACACTGGGTGCTCTGGCTCTGGGCCTCTCGGGAAGGGAAGGCGAAGGTCAGGGGCCACCTGGCATGAGCTACAAAGCCATGTGAAGGTGACTGTTTTATGTGCTGGGTTTGGAGGTACCTGGGAGAGGCCAAGCTGACAACCAAGACCCAGAGCTCCTAGTTCGTAAGTGCTACAAACTAAACATTGTTCAGTTATTTCTACCTGCTTATATTGCACTTCACTTTCAGTCTTTGAAAGTAGGGGCCACTTAGCAAGAGATATAGGGTATGCAGAGGCCAGATGCTGCATGTTTGAGGGATTTTAGGAAAGTCAGCAACATGAGTTAAAACAGGCAATCTGTATCTAATTTTCTATAATGTACACATTTCCTCATTCTCTCTCATTTGGTAAACATACTATTCCGTGTGTGTGTGTGTGTGTGTGTAAGTACCTAAACTTCTAGACAACTTCTAGTTGGTAACTACAAGATGCTATCATGTCAGAAGGGAAAACTGGTAGGATCAGAAATCAGCCACACGACCACAAAGCCAGGAAACCACAACTTTTAATCCTAAATATATTTTTTCTGGGGTTTTTCCATGTCTAAAATTGATTCAACATTTTCTTATCAAAAACTAGCCAAAACACAGGATATCAAGATGACTCAATCAGATCATTGTAAAAATTAACTTATTCAACGTAGACTCATTAAACTCCTACTACATGCTAGGCCCACATAAATGAAATTAAATAATATGTAAAATAAAGTAAACGTAAGTCAACAAAGTACAATAAACATATTTTTAAGTGCATAAAAGTGAATCCACCAGAGAGGTAAGAGGTTTACAGACTACCAAAGACTGAAAGTGAAGTGCAATATAAGCAGGTAGAAATAACTGAACCATGTTTAGTTTGTAGCACTTATGACATGGAAACAATTCACACGTTAAAACCTGGTCTAAGTAGATGTCAAAACAGAATTTTTTTAAATTCTTAATACAACAAAAGTAAATTAATCTTACATTTTATTTCTAAAGAATATTAAGAGGCTGGCTTCACGCTCAGTGGTGAAACATGATAAATATCCAGTTAATGTCAGCATTTAGTGAAACACTAGATACATTAAATTCATAAACAAGACAAGATGTTCATTATAATCACAATGTTCTAGAAATTCTAACCAATGCAATTAGTAAGTGAACCATTATGAGATATAAAATCTGGAAAGGATAAAGCAAAATTATGTTTAGTTACAAATAAGGACAGCATTCCCAGAAAAGCTAAGTGAATCGGTTATAAGACTATTAGAAATACTAAGTGAATTTAGTTCAGTTAGCTGATTAGACTTAAGAGAAAAAATCTTCCTACTATGAAGTGCACACAGGTGAGTGTGAGCAGTCCGTCACATGAAAAGGCCCTGCAGCCGTGATAAGGCCGCAGGCAGGCCAGGCGGACACGGGCCAGAACTTCAACCCTACTGCTCCTTAGCTGCATAAGCCTTGATAAAGCCATCTAATGTCTCTACATTCTCTCAAGTGTAAAAAATGGTAACATAAATGTTGAAAAGTACACAGAGCCTGTTGAAAAGTACACAACTAATGTGAAGTAGTATTATTTATATTATTAATAATAAAAAACCACATGCCCCTTACTTAAGTAAAAAGGTATTATTAAATATACAGCATATATACCATATTAACCTTTCCAAAATCCAAAAAATCTTGAAAGTTCAACACATATCTGGCCCCAAAATTTTCAAAAAAGAATTGCAGTCCCATGCATTTCTAATGTCTTCTTAGGGAAAAAAAGAGATTAATAAGAACTTTCATTATTTTTTTTTTAAGTCAGCCAGACCCCAGGCTGCCCACAGCTGTGTTTTACAGTTCTAGAGACGCCAGTGGTTCAGTAGGGGTCCCCACCAGAGAGCTAGTCCACACTCCCTTTCTTCTAGAACCCTAAACTCAGTTAGTAAGAACCTAGTCATTAGCAGGACTGTGCACATACATCAGCCTCTTCCAGATGACAAGGTCCATTGACAACAACAGGGACTGTGCATTTGTTTATCACCTTAACTCTTGTACTTATACTTGAATTCCTGTATCAGTGACCTGTAGTACCTTCCACCTCGTACATCTGTATCAGAGACCTACTTGCTTAATTCGAAATTCGAGTTTTAGTAAATCCCTTGAGTTACTATACAGTGTTGAATGGGTGGTAACAAAGATACATCAGTTAGGATGTTTAATCTACATGTAACATAAAATCCAAAGCCAGCTGAATTAAGGAAAGAGTTACTGTTTCAGGTAACTGAGAAGTCTAGTGGTATACTATCCTGGGGGAAGACTTGACTGGGGGCGTGGTTTTCCTCTGCATTATTCCTCCTGTGTTGGCTTCTTATTCAACTGGCTTTCCTTTTATAGTCAGAAGACAGCCACCAGGAATTTAATGACTGTACACTTTCAGGCTGACACTCAGCAGAAAAAAATAAGTACCTTTATCCCAGCATTTCCAGCAAATGTCCTAAGGTCATTCCAATTGATCTGGCCTAGATAGCATGCTTGCCAGGACGGCCTTGGATTGAGACACACATTCCACTGCTACAATCTCTTCATAACATATATTAAAGAAAACACATGAAAGCTGACCTTAGTGATTTCAACCTTTTATATTACTAAATAATGCTATTACCGAATTAAAATTAATGAGTCAAGCATATCATACAACTTCCCATCTTCTTCAAGTTATTCCCCCATATTTTAAGCACAACCCATCAAGAAAAAAAAAAGTAAATCCTTCCCTGAATATGAATCACTTTTTACTTATTGATTGATTTGAGAGAGGGAGAGGGAGAGTGAGAGAGAGGCACGCACATCGATTTCTTGTTTCCATGTCAATTCTTGTATGTACCCTGACCGGGGATCAAACCCATGACCTCGGTGTATCGGGACGATGTTCTAACCAACTGAGCTAACCGGCCAGGGCTGAATCACTCTTTGAAGGGTTGAGAATATGTTACCAGGTTACAACACAAGTTTCTGATTCTTCTTAACAGAACAGAAAGCAACAACATACATTTTTCAGGAAGAAAAAAGAGGCTCTTATTCCTCTTTTTAAAGATTATAATAGCAGAATTTAAAGAAAAGATAGAATAATACATGAATATCTTAAGTTAAGGGGGGGAAATGGTTTTGTTTCATAGAGTTCTGAAATACAAGCAACTAAATAATCCATCTTTTAACTCAAGACTGCTCTCACCAGATACCAGATCACCCCAGAGTCTCCCATGCCGCCCCCACCACAGCAGCCCCCCCCAACACACAGTTAGATCCTAAGAACACAGCAAATAGGCACTCTTCAGGCAGGTTTTTGTGAATGCACATTCCAAAGCTAAACAAATTAATCTTTATTATGCTTCTTACTACCCATGTCCTTCATTCCTATAATCAGCACAGAAAATAGAGGGTAAACTATTCTGTTTTGCAACAGAGAAGAATGCAAAATTTAATAGATTGAAAGCCAATATGCAAATATATAGGACAGGAGCTGATTTTCATGGTAAAGTTGAACAAACACAGAAGGCTAAATCCAAACAACATTTTTAGAGGTGAACTAACCACTTGAAAACGGTGGTGGCACACCAGTCATCTTAAATCAAAAGCAAAACTTCACTCATAATCCTAGAAGGAAGCAGTGTGTTTAAAGAAAAGAACGAGAATTAAAAGGAAATCTCTATAATTATTCAATTATGTGGACTGGTTTTTCAAATACTGTTCAAATAATTCGATTCAATAAGTTGAATTATTAACCTGATGGCGTTATTAAGAAAACCGTCCTAGCACTAGACACAGTAAGGATATAAACACAGTCCTTGACTTCACAAAGTGTGTAATGTGCCATGAAGGCAACATACACAAACATTACAGGACACCACAGAACAGCATAGGCAGAGTGCATGTGAGACGAAAAGGCAGTGAGTGATCAGAAAGGGGAGAAATCAAACGAGTGATTTCCACAGTAAGTAACAGAGCGTCTAAGGGCAAAATTGCTTAAACAATACTGAAATTGATTCTCTCACATAACAAGGATCCCACCATTAGGGAGGTTCTATTAAATGGGGTTCCGCCCAGTTCTAGTCTCTGCATGTCTCTCCTCTGTCCTCCTCTACGGAAGGGCATCACCTCCAGGCTAGTAGCCCAGATGAACACGGAAGCTACAAATGTTACATCCGGCTAAAACAAGCTCTAGGAAGAGGGATCATCTCTTTCTCAAAAGTAAAAAGTCAGCCCTGGCCGGTGTGGCTCAGTGGATTGAGTGCCAGCTTGTGAACAAAGGGGTCACCTATTCAATTCCCAGTTGGGGCACATGCCTGGGTTGTGGGTCAGGTCCCCATTGGTGGAGGGAGGCTGGGGGGCATGTGAGAAGCAACCACACATTGCTGTTTCTCTCCCTCTCTTTCTCCCTCCTTTCCTCTCTCTAAAAATAAATAAATAAAAATACTTTTTAAAAAAGTACGAAATCCTTTCCCAGGAGCCTCTAACAGACTTCCCTTTCATTTCCCATTGGCCGAATCTGGGTCTCTTGTCCATTCCTTAAACAATCACTTTCAAAGGCAATGAAACCTACCATAACCAAGATCAGAACAGATGCTGGTAACTATTAAGACCATCACTTCAGTGCTGGCTGAATACTTTGAGGAAGACAAGCCTTGAAGGTATGACTGGACTGGCGGAAAAAACAAAACAGAAAAGCAGAGACAAAGGAAGAGATGTGCCTAACTGAAAAAGAAAGTGACTGCAATGACACATGACACACGCTGCTAGGGACAAGGAATTCTCTTACAGTGGACTGCTGTCTTTCTCACCCAAGAGTTAACAGTCAGTAAATGCTAGGAATGTAGGAGGAGCAGTACTCTTTTCAAAGAAAGGATTTAAGTTATCCGTGGGGGTATTCAGACTCACCACTCCTTATCAATAGTCACCCACCCAGCTGTCTCTGGGTTGGAAACACTCCACATTATGCATAGAGATGACTGCAGACTCACTGTCAGTAGTTGTTCCTTGAAGGTGTCTTCTCACTTGGGTTGAGGTTTCACTCAAAAATTCGCAGACTCACAACTGGCCCTTATCTGCAAATGAAAACATACAATCAGGAGGCAAAAAGTTGTAGGACGCAACTCCCGTCCCCCACCTATAATTAACTGATTCATATGAAAACTGAACTTAAAATACCAGATTCACTAAGTGCCCTGTTCAAACTAAGCAACCTGTATTTCAAAGGTTGTAATGTACTTATTACAATGACCACCCTTTCCCCATCATATGCACATTTATCATAGTGTCCACAGTATACCAGATGCAACTCTTACCAAAGCTTTGCCCGCTGGGCAGAATCCAATACATTTGTTTTGTAGACCCACAAAAGGCGGCCTACACAGCATGTTAAAAGATAGCTACCTACATGTATATATCAGAGGACAATATAAAAACCATGATTTCTGATGTCTCCTGGGAAAAAAAACAGAAGACGGGGCAATTATGGGCCCATGTCTGCACATGGAAACACCGGGTCAGAGCTGATAGCACCTAGTCCTTGAGCTGGGATGGGGTGCGCAGTGACCCGCAGGTGTCGTCACCTCTCGCTCGAGGGCCCGGTCATCTGTCTGGCCCTGTTGGCATTTGAGGTCGCACACTCTGCTACTTATTTATGATAGCTCACAGGGAACACTGATCACTATCAAAGCCAAGCATGTTTTCACCCTGAGGACACAACACAGCCAGGGATAGCCACACTGGCTTTGGAGTCACAGAGCCTGGGTCTGAGCTCCAGGTCTACACACGACTCGCCGTGTGGCCTCAGGCCTATCATTTACAAGTCTCCACATAAACATGTAAGCACTTAGCACAAAAAACAGATCTGAAAACCAGTGTGTTCAAGCTACACTGATAATCCAAAATCCACTGCTTCCTAAGACTTTTTCACCTCAATAAACCAGTGATACCTGTAGTTAGTTCTCAAGCCTCAAATCTCCAAGTCCTTATCAAATACTCTCCCTCACGCTCCCAAAAACCATCACCTAAGCAGTTAATTTTCTCTCTAAAATACATAATTTGGATATATTCTTAGAATCCCATTTAAAAAAAACCCTTAAAAACAAACAGCAATTCCTGTCTCAGAATCACTTTCCTGAAATTACTTATAAATTCAACTATTTAAATAATGGCAGCTTGAAATTTCAAAGTTCCATATTAGCAGAAACATTACTATTTCATTAAAAGAAAATGGAGACAAAATGCTGGCGATGCCACACATCATTCCTGGCAAGGTGCCTGACACACTCACATTTCATAAGCTCACACGTTTCCTCAAAACTGAAAATGAACACACTGCTTAGTCTGAAAGACAATTAGAACTAATAAGTGAGTTTGGGAAAGTTACAGGATTTACAAGATCAATACTCAAAAATAGTATAAAACAACTGTTCAAAGAACAAATCAAACTGAAATTTAAAATAATTTTACAGTGTATCAGAAGGTAAGATAATTAGGAATAAGTTATCAACTGGTGTGCAAAGAAGACAAATAAAGGTATGCATTATGTTTAAAAACCAGCAAATTCAATACATCTATACATATCAGACCAATTAATTTTTCACAGAGGTGCAAAGACAGTTCAGTGGGAAAAGGACAGCATTTTCAACAAATACAGCTGGAATGACTGCATATCCATACCTTGTAACATAAGAAAATTAACTCAAAATGGATCACAGACCTAAAAGGTAAAACCTAAAATAACGCAACTTCATGAAGAAAACATAAGGGAAGATTTTTGTGGCCTCGGCTCAGACAAAGATTTCTAAAGCTACGATACAAAAGCATGGTACATCAAAGACAAAGGTGAAAACCAGAACTTCATCAAAATTAGTAATGTCTACTGCTGTAAACACAGAGTAGCCACACACTGGAAGAAAGTATAAGAAAATCACATTACCTGAAATTAAACTTGTTTCCAGAATATACGAAGAACTGTCAAAACTCAATAATGGAAGCCCCGGTTTAAAACGGAACGAATGACCTGAACGCATTCTTCACTGATACACACAGCCAGTGAGCACGAGAGTCGGTCTGTCTGCCGTCACTACTCACAAGGGACACGCACGCGACAGAAAGGGTATGGAGCCACGGAAGGAACTCTCTCATGTCGTTGGTGAGACTGTGAATAGTAAAACCACTTTTGAATACAGTTTGGAAGTTCCTTAGAATACTAAACACAGATGCACCAGACAACGCAACCATTCCATTCCCAAGAATTTACATAAGGGAAATGAAAGTGTATGTCCACAAAAGGCTGTTTAAAACAGCTTTATCCATAATTGCCAAAAACTGTGATACAACCCAACCATCCATCAGGTGACTCAATAAAGGGTGGTGCAGCCCTGGCTGGTGTGGCTTAGTGGACTGAGGGTGGGCCTGTAAAGCAAAGAGTCACAGGTTCAATTCCCAGTCAGGGTACATGCCTGGGTTGTGGGCCAGGTCCCCAGTAGTGGACACATGAGAGGCAACCACACACTGATGTTTCTCTCCCTCTTTCTCCCTTCCTCCCCTTCTCTCTAAAAATAAAATCTTTTTTTAAAAAAACTAAACAAATAAAGGGTGATACAGCAGTCTTCTACCCATGCATGCGGGGTATCTTCCAAGACCCCCAGTGGATGCCTGAAAGCACAGACAGTACTGAACTCTATGTAGTCTATGCTTTTTCCTATGCACGCATACCTATGATAAAGTTTAATTTATAAATAAGGCACAATAAGTGATTAACAACAGTAACTAATGTGGACACTGGACAAAGGAATGAATAATGTGTCAAGCAGGAAGAAGTGGAACAGCACGAGATTTCATCATACTCAAAGTGGAACTCAATTTTAAACTTATGAATTGTTTATTGCTGGAATCTTCCATTTAATATTTTTGGACCATAACTGATCGTGGGTAACTGAAACCACGCAAACCAAAACCACAATAAGGGGGATTACTACAGCCATTCAGTGTATTGCTACTTGCACTAAAAAATAGTAAATTATTATACAGTCATTAACGTGTTTGAATCTCAAAGTAAGTGTGCTAAGAAGTCACACCAAGTATATCGTATAGAATCCACTTAAAATTCTATTCTCTAGTAATAGAGAGTTCTGCTGATTGCCCCTTCCATTTTTCCCTTCTCCTGACCTAAAAGAAGCCTGAACTCTGTATTTGCTTGAGACAGATTTAAGAAACTAATAGTGCTCCTGTCTTCTCAGCTGGTGTCTTCCCAATCAATGAACCTTTCCTCACCCCAAACTCTGATGTTCTGAGTTTTGGCCTTTCAAAAGTCAGGCACACAAACTTTGGACCAGAAGCAGGAACTCAAACAAACCCATTCCCAAGAGCAATGAAAAAAACATGTCTACACAAAGAAAACAGGCTACAGGAGGCAGCACGGGACAGCAGTTAAGAAAACAGGCTCAGGAGTCGAAGACTCAAAGCTTGAATTCTGGTTCTGTCACTTACTGTGAAATGGAAATAATTAATAAGACCAAGTATGGTTCACATTAGGATACTACAGTAAAAAGCCCAGAATATGATCTAATGCAAAGCCAGCCCTCGGAAGTATGGCTATCTGAAGGGGAACTGTGTTTAATATATGATGTAACATTATGACAGTAATTTCCTTAATATTCGGAGAAAACATTTTAAATACATACCCCCCAACAGCAACTGCAGTAAAATGCAGTGTTTGAGTATACTTGGATTTTGTTTACGGTCAGTATCGGGCTACTTCATTCATTAAGATTCTGATTGCCATGGAAAATTGCAGACAAGATATTTTACCTTCCTGAGATTTGGTTTCTTTCATCAAAGATAAATGAAGACAATGCTACTTATCTCACAGGATTATTGTAAGAATGTAATAAGATGTATAAAGTGTTTACATAGTACACTGCTTTGCACAGAGTAACTAAAAACTAATACTATTTTGTTACATAATTACATTATCTATTGTAACTAGAGTGACCATTGGCTCTTATTTACTTGTAATAGTCCCAGTTTATGAAAGTTTACACAATGTAATTATTAATTATGGTTATCTCCCTTTCCCTGTCAGTACGTCCTAGCTGGGATGAATTATATGGTCACCCTAATTTATACCAAATACTTTCATGATTTTCTCCCTACTTAGTTCTTCATGCTCTTTATTCCCTTTTAGTGGCATTACCTCTTTGCTCTCCAACTCATGATCTCCCTTCTCCAAATACACGCAGAGTCTTGGGCTCTCCTTACCTCCTCATCCAGGTGCCTGGTGAACTCGATGCTTCAAATCAGGTTCCTCTGTGGTCCCGTACTCCTCAGCAATGTCAAGTTTCCCAAACCTACTCTTTCTCTGAATTCCAGAATAAAACCTAATGACCTAAAAGTACCACCACCACCAACAGTGGATTAAAATTCTAGCTCTCTTTAGGGATATCTATGACAGACAATGACTTAACTCAAACTAGAGAGTCTCTAACAACGTGACTGTCAGATGCTGTGACAGCTGATTAGGAAAGACCATTAGAGGACCATTTTCACTCCTAAATCAAACAATTTTGGTGGGTTTCTACTGAATTAGTATATTAGACCAGCCTTGATTTCCTTACTCTTTGCTGGTTCCCAATAATCCAGTCAAAACAATGGCTGGCAGCTCAAATATCAGATAGCAGTTCTTAAGGATTTTGTTCTTGCCCCCTTTCACTTTGTAAATGCTCCCTCCCCTGGGTTACTTCTATCACTCCCCTGAGTCCAACTATTGTATGTACAGTGATGATAGCCAAATCTACATTCCCAGCCAAAGCTCCGCAGCCAGGGGTTTTCCACCTGACCTCACATACCCAACAGTGGACCTCCACCTGGATGCGCTGCCTCTGCCTCAGGCGGCACTGGGTGCCACTGCTTCCCCACCCCTCTTCCACTCCAATCCCATTCACTTCATTTACATTAAATTCTCTTATCTATCCAGTTCCCCAAACCAAAAATAAGACTATTATCCTTGACACCTGCCTTTCCATCTCTTCCCCCACAGCCAAATAACAATCGAATTCTCTCAGCCATTTTTCCAATCTGTCCCTCTGTTCCCAGCACCGGAGTCCACACTAGTCCAGGTCTGGGCACCACCACCGTAACTAAAAAACAGCCTAGCAGCTGCTAACTGATCTAGTCACGGATCTATCTCAGCACCTCCCACTCATTCCCTTTTGGGCTAAAATGATCCTTTTAAAATCAATGCCTGCTTTTGTTCTCTTTTTCTAACTTAAAACTCCCTTTAATGACTATTATCCTCAGGAACAGTTCAGTTCTTTAATACAACATCTAAGGGTCCTTATGATTGGGTCCCCACCATTCTCTTTAACCTCATTTACAGCCACTTCTACTCAATGTCCAATAATTATGCCAACCACTCACTCAATTTCTTTCCTGTTTCTCAAAACAGGCTCCTTCTCTTGTTTACAGGGCATCACACTTGCTGTTCACCTCTGCCTAGTATAGTCTTCAGAACTTAATATATGGCCATCACTTCCTTCCTATGTGAGGCACTCTTCCAACCCATTGTGTTGAAACCAGAAAAGTCAGTGTTCATGCTGCCTGTCACTTCCAGAACCGGTAAGTAGAGACAAGGATTGAATCTGTATGGGCACTTAATTCAGATGACCAACGATCTGAGATAACAGCAGCTTAAGTACCCTGAAAAACCACCTTAACATCTTATTTTAAGCCAACACTTTTATAAGGAAAAGAGGGGGTAGATAAGGCATTCAGAAAAGGTTAATTGGATATGACTTGCAGACCAGCAGGATTTTCCTAGTACTTCTTTATCTGCTGGTCAACAATTCATTATCTGAATACAATGCCCAGGTAACATCCCCATTGCTTGCAGACCCCCTGGGGCACAACAGCTGAATTGCTTGTTGACACCCTGAAGTCATTCATTCCATCCAGTTCCTGAAATGACAGCCTTCCACTGGCATTAATCACTTAAGCCTATCAACTAAGGCTAAACTCTTGAGTTACCCTATCAATGTCCTTCCCTTCAGGACACTTACGTTGCCAGGGTTATCAAACCTGGCTGCGGGGGGGAACTTGGGCCCAGAATTTCAGATTCAAAAGTTCAGGAAAATGGTAAGCTGTTTCAAGTGCCATATCTTAAGTGACATTAATAGACTAGAAGGGAAAGCAGGAAAATCGTGTCTGAAAATTGTGTCGCATAAGCAAGAGTTAAGGAAACTACAGAGATGTAGCCCAGCAAAAAGCAGAGGTGGAAGATACGGCAGACTTCCAACTCGTGTAGGCCCTAGCATACAGAATGTGAAAGAGGAAGCAGATTTCCTGTGGGTGGTCGAACAGGGTAAAACCAAAGTCACCAGGTAGAAGTTTCAGGAAGGCAGTATTTTGTTTTTAAAAAAAGACAAACCATCTGAAAGTACAACTGCCCCTAAAAACATAATGGGATGTCTAGAAAAGTGGTGAATTCACAGTCACTAGAGGTTTTAAAGACCAGGAGCACTGGGCAGATTCCTGCATTTGGGACAATGTCAGACTTGACAGTACCTACAGTCCCAATCGAGTCCAAGATTCTGAGGTAACAAAGTGAACTGTGTGGCCTCTCTGGCTCCGTGTTCAAGCCTGTGTTCTTCCCTGGCCTGCAGGCTAGTAGCCCCTGCTTTGTCTTGCATGCAGACATGCTAATCATTAGATGGAATTCTGCGTGTGGCTTGAGTTTTCCAAAAACAGCCCCTACCATTTCCCCTTTCTGACCTAAAAGAAGCCTGAACTCTATACTTTCTTAAGGTGGGTTTGAGGATTAGGTCCCCCATCTTCTCAGCTGGCATCTTCTTGATCAAAAAGCCTTTCCTTACTCCAAATTCTGGTGCTTGGAGTTTTGGTCTTTTGAAGTACACAGACTTTGGACCTTTATGACACTTAAATTCATAAATATTTTAAACATGACTAGGTAGCAGCTCAATTAAAGCACATTACCCTAGCCCATCCTAAAATAAGCATAAGGTCCTAAGACATGAGATTTAACTGCCTGTTTTACAAAGAAATCAGAGGAATTGACATAAAGATAGCTAAATACATTACATTTTCCCACATTAATGAACTTTCTAAAAAAAGTATTTCCAGTAAGATTCCAAGTCGGGAGAGTGTCCTAGTTTATCTGATCCTGTATGAAAAGCCAAAGAGAAAACCAGATGCCAATTTGTCAATTTACTCAGATAGAATGCTGATTTCCCAAGGGGTAAAATGACATCAACAAGGCTTACTGAGGATGTAATAACTTTTACAAAGACTTTGTAAATTAATCAATACTTGGCTTCTGATTTATACATAAGGAAGAAGAAAAAGCAAAGAAGAATTTTAGAAGGTTTCTCAATGTTTTACAGAATTAGAATGGTGATGTTTACCCTCCCCCCAAAAAAAATCCACAGAGAACAATGGGACTAACTAAAAACTCTGTGCTCTCTGCTCTCATATTTGATTTCACCTTGAGGTTAAACTGATCTGGAAAGAAGCCATTTTGTATGAGTGAGAACAAAAATGCAAAAAGGGAATGTAAGGTATCTATCCTCACTGCATGACTTTTTTTAAGAATCACATAAAAGTGTCTAGTCACTGTCATGTGTTTTTGTTTTTTGTTTGAGAGAGAGAGAAAGGAAGGAAGGGAGAAAGAGTTTAGAGAAACATCAATCAGTTGCCTCTTGTATGTGTCCACACTGGGGACCGCACCCACAATCCAGATATGTTCCCTAACCAGGAATCAAACTGGTGACCTGCTTTGCAGGACAACCCTCGACCAAGTGAGCCACACCAGTCAGGGCAGTCACTGTTATTTTTAACACAGTACTGTTTAAAATCACCATATTTTTATTTTATAACACTTAAAGAAGAGATATTTTATTTTCATTAAAACATTTAGCTTTAATAACTATGCTGTACTCATTTATTTTATTCAGGGAGATGGAATAATCTTTATACCCATAGGAAAAAATTTTCTAATAAGACTTTAAAAATACTCATAAAACATTACTCTCCTTTCCACACAACTTTCCAAAATACTACTGCATATATGGAAGGCTACAACAGGGAAGCCACTTAAACTAGAAAGCTGCTGCTGCGGGTTGAATTGTGTTCTTCCGCCTTCCTACTCCCTAAAAAGATTCGTTACAGCCCCAACCCCCAGGACCTCTGAATGTGACCTTGTTCAGAAACAGGGCTGTTGCAGATGTAATTAGTTAAAGAGGTGATACTAGAGTAGGGTGGGACTCTAATCCAGTGTAGTGGGCGTCCTAGTGAAAAGCCAGCTATGTGAAGACAGGAAGACAACAGGAGGAACTCCCAGGGACGACTGGGCATGGCGCCGACTGCCAGCACACCACCCAAGGCTGGGAGAGGCAAAGGCTCATCCCCTACGGGTTCCAGGGGAGCACAACCCTGCTGACACTCTGTGGACTTCTAGTCTCCAGAACTGTGACAACACATTTCTGTTTGTGACATTTCTTTGTGGCAGCCCTAGGAAATCAATACACCTTCCATTTAACCAGAAGAGTGAAAAAAGTCACATGAATCGAAACGATACAATCATGATCACTACAATCCATTACTCAACCAAAACGGGATTTGGCCTTGCACTGGAATGCGCAGCATCAGCAACTTCTCCAGAAATGAACTCGCCCTTCTATTAAATATCCCGTTTACTCACTATCTAGGCCAGTAGGTTTTATACATGTGTATGTGTTCCCATCATTTTCTAATTGGGTAATCAGTCTCCATATTTTCATTTTACATCTCATTTATTTACTTATCTAAGGAGTGCATATACACAGTAAAATGAAACAGTACCTCACTTTCACTTTCCTGTCCATGAATCGTCCTGTTTTCCACTCCAAGATCACCATCAACAGTTTATGCATCTTTCCACTGAGATCTATGCATTTATTAAAAATCATGCTGTACTTTTATCACTTTATGTATTTTGGGAGATCATTCTGTATATGCAGAACTTATATTTTTATTAGTTGTACAGTATTCCACTATATCGATGCATCATAATATATTAACCAATCCCCTACAGATGGATATTTAGGTTGCTGCTAATATTTATCTTTATCACAAATGGCTATAATGGCTTTTTGTTATCTTTTCGTCGAGCCCTTTCTTTGCCATCCTATTTGTAACTGCAATCTCCTCTTCCTTACCTGGTGGTCCCCATCTTGCACCTTTTCCCTCACAGTACTTTGCGTTATCTGCCTTTCTATATGTTTTACTTCTTGTTTGTCTTCACCAACTAGATTGTAGGCTCTATGAAAACAGATTTTGTCTCTTGAGTTTGCAGCTGAACTCCCTATTACCTAAGTGCTTGACACATAGCTAATGCTCAGTATTTATTGAATAACTGAATGTTTTTATTTACTCCTACAAAAGAAAAAAAAATGTAAGAGATACAACACAGCTTCCCTTCAAGGCAAAATAAATCACAGCTCCCCAACTGAGCAGTATTTGTCCTCTTTGTCTTGTATTTTCCATATTGTGTCAAATAAGATTGTTGCACTCTAGTTTGATCCAGAGTTTATGTAGTCTGTAAACCCAGGAGTATCTCCATTTACAACAGTCTATTGGGCCAAAGATGATGTTTTCTGGTCTTTCTGAATATTAACCCAAATAGTGGAGGACAGTATCTTAACATGCAATTTCTTCTACCAGCTGTGCATTTTCAATCAGCAGAAGAATGATTCAGTGTGGTATTATTTCTGGTAAACGCAGAAGGTGCAGAAATCTCAACTTACGGTATTTTGGTGTGTGTAATGTGTCCCCTGTATTAACGTACACCCACGTTTTGTGTGCATTACGCGCGGGATTATTATACCCGTGCCATGTAACCGTTATACCTATGTACAACACGCATCCTTGTTTTCCCCTCAAAAATCTGGACAAAAAAGTATGCATTATCCATGGCAAAATATGGTATTTTGAGAAAGTCAATGTATGTTTAACTCATCCCAACTGCTTTTATAAGGAAACAGGGCAAGTGGGGTCATTCTTTTGCAAAGGGGTGAGTCTGCACTTCCATCAGGCCCTGGCACACTAGGGCCTCATAGTAAAGTGGCTGTTGACAAACTATCCATCGGGAAGGGTAGAGATGAATATTTTAGAAAACTAAGTTCTTACTCATTTTTAGATTGCTAAAAATCTAACAAATCTGCAAATTATACTATAAAAATACCTTTATGTTCAACATTCAAATTAGCAAGTATATATATATATTATTCAGTATGACGATCTTTATTTTAAAGAAGCTTAGAAATCAATAGCTTATTCCAAGAAAACACAACAGAATGATTCCCTAGTGAATTTAATTCCACATGCTTCTGCATATGTAAATCTTATCTGTTACTGGAAAAAAAAAAATCTTATCTGTTACTAAGCACCAAATAACCCCCAAACTTAGCAAAGGAATCATTAGGAAAGTTCTTGAGGACAAAAACAGCACTTTGAAGGGTTAACATATAAAATTTGCAAGATAACTTAGGTGTAAATGACAATCTTGAGCTTAAATGCATTTTGAAAATTGTATTTCTAAATAAGATAACAATTTGTGTGATTTTAAAAGACAGTTTATGGCCATGAAACAGTAATCTGAAGATTTCCTTTTTAATGGGAAAAAGCAGCATGCTTAGGCTGCTCACGAAGGCTTTCCCCACACCTGAGAGACTTTTACGTTCGCCTGTCTTCGTTCCAGTATGTTTAAGGCTTTCTTTTTTATATTCAAGTCTGGAAAACTGGGTATTTATCTTGGTATAGAGTATGAGTTAAAGATCAAGTTTTTTTTCCCTTAATTTCTGTATTTTGGCAGTTGGCAATCATTTCCATAAATTCTGATTACTGTGTTCACTGGTCTGTAGAGTACTTTTCATGAAAACCATGCTGCTTTCACCATAAAGGTCAGTTATACAGTTTGTTAAAACAAAGCTTTCAGGCAAAATAAAAAGGTAAATAAGACAATTTACTTGAAAGAATAAATACACAATACCAATTAAAGCAGAAGATAAGCTCTTCCCCTAAACTCAAGGGTCTTCTGTGAGGTTTGATACTTTCCAGAGGGTCACAGATCTGAACAGTTTCAAGAAAACCAATGTCACGATCTCTAGCTACTCTTCCCTAAAGCTGACGTGCACCGGCATCACTCATTCTCTTTCTCTGCCTCCCCTCCACAGTGGCTCTTCTGTGTTATGGGAGAAAGTCATACTTCTCATCTCAAACCTCCATGGGTACATACTTTGCTTCAAGAAACCATCCAGGCACCAAATGGGTAACTGGGAGGTAAGGTCTCCTGTGAGCAAAGCAAGAATCACCAAACAAACTCATGGCAAGAATCTTTGTGTAATCAATCAACCAATCAATCAATGTAAGATTTAAAATTCAGAAGTGGAAGTAACTGTCCAGCGGTTGTCCAGTGCAGGTATTGCCAAGTTCATTAAAATTGGAAAAGTCAGACAGTTTCTGACAACATATCCAACTCGGTTGGTGTGACGAGGACTAAAAAGTGTTACATCAATATTTTCCTTTAAGGTGAATAAGCAGAACACACAGGGTCAAGGTTTAGACAATGTATTCTTTAAAAACATATACAACATACAGTACTCCAGAAGTTATATTTTATGCAACTTTTTCAACTTAAGATGCAAAAACTTAGGTGTCAGTTCTGAAATATAGAAAAGGAGGTACAAAGTTACTCAAAAAAATTTTAGAGGGCACATGCACAAACGTTGAAAGATTACACTAACTTGCGGACACAGAGCAGCGGTGCTCTGGAACTAACCAGAGAAACAACAGAGTGCCACTGGCTCTTCAAAAAGTCAATCTGGAGAGCAGCTGCGGGTGGGGACGGGACCAACACTTCCATTTCGGTGCCCCAAAATGCTCAGATCAAACCTAATTCCTTGCTCCAGGTAGTCAACAGGTATCCCTAAAGCAGAGTTAAATTTCCAAGTCATCCTAACTATCTGTCTTACAAACAACAGTTGCCAACTGAACCTACATCCCCAACTTACTCTCAAACGCTTACTAGTGAAGAACCTACGTTACAGTATTTGGAAGTTATTTAGCATAAAGCTGTTTAATAAGATGCTCACCATATTGAAAATACTTGACAATCTGACATGAAATATAAGAGGTATATAAGTATTTTCTGATAGAAAAGCACACTAACTTGTACTCTCTCTAAAGTTTATAAGGAAACAAAATGTTTAGAAAGTTTAATATCAAAAAAAATAAAGCTTTTCATTCTATATTATAAGGGAAAAGCTGTAATTACCAGTCATGCATCCTTTTTATTTTTTAAAGATTTTACTTATTTATTCTTAGAGAGAGGGGATGCAAGACAGAAAGAGAGGGAGAGGAACATCCACTAGTTGCCTCTCACACAGAACGCAACCCAGGCACGTGCCCTGACCAGGGGGTTGGACCAGTGACCTTTAACTTTGCTGGAAAACGCTCAACCAACTTAGTGACAACAGGGCTCATACATCCTTTTTAATGATTGCCACAGTTTCTCCAATATTAACAAAATAACAAACTGAGGCAGTATGTAAGAAACACTTAAATTATGTATTAATTCAATTCTATAGAAACCCAGCAATGAGGACAAAAAGAAGATTTTACAGTTACATCCTTTGGCTATATTTCACCTATTCAATCTAGAAAGAAACACACTGCAGTTTCTACAAACATTAGTTTATTTCCAGTTGAAAATATAAGAATTACATCCTGCCTTATGGAAATAAAAGAATAGAACACAACAGAATTATAAAACAAAAAATATTAGAACTGACATGCTTCTTTATGAAAATAGCTCACATTAAAGGAAACAAAAAAATTCTGAACAAATCAAGTCTAAGTTGGGTTTTTTCAATCTTACCACCTTTAAAATATACTGCATATAAAGCCATATCATCTAATAAACAGAAGGCTTCGGCTGAATGTTAGATATGTCAGATTACTCAAGTAGCACTTGGCATTCACTCTTTCTCACCACTCCCTACAGATGCCTTCCTGTACTTCAGGGACAGGAAGGCTAAAGCGAAACAAAACCAAAAAACTACACATCCCAGAGTTTTCCTTCTAGTTAGCATTTGGAATGTAAAGCAGGTTCTGCCAGTAAGAAGGCTTCCTATGAAATTAGGACAGGAAAGTGAGCTGGAAGCGCTTTCTATTGCTGATTTAAGTGGTAATCAATGGCACACAGAAACAAATGATTAGAAGCTGTTACAGTAGCCAAACTCTAGTCACCAGATTTAAAGGCAGTCAGGGCACCAGACTCCGTATTCCAATGACTAGTTCCCAGTTTCAGCTTCCTGCCCTCTCAGCTACAGTCTTTCATAAATAAATGTATTAGTCCAGTGGTGGTCCTCGGACCCAGGCTCTTCCAGGTCATCCAATGATGTTATAAGTACCAAATTCCCTACACAAAATACCTTTCTGCCTGAAATCCTAGAGTAGTTTTTTTCTTATAATAAACTGACAGATACAGTATTGTTCATTAAGTTTAAAATATGTATTACCTATATTCCTCCACACTTTAGAAGTCAAACACATAAGAATTAGTGCTATTCTATACCATAATTATTATATAATCTGAAAATTTGAGGTCCATATAAACAATTAAAAATTCTCTTAGTTGTTGTCTGAAATAATTTCATTTATAATACAAGGCATGTCCAGAAAGTATCCAGCCATGTAATATGAAAGTAGACACATTTATTGAAGAAGATACAAGACACAAGAAACACTGTACACAGGACAACAATGCTTTAGTTCCCTTCAAAGTGGGCACCTTAGGACCTCACCCGTTCTCCCAATCACCATCAGCTGCCCCACTGCATTTTCCTGAATCCCACTGACAGTCTGAAATCTTCTCTCTTGCCTAGGTGACTTTAGTTTTGGGAACAGCCAGAAGTCACAGGACACCAAATCTGGGTGATTTGATGTTTCGCCGAAAGACTGCATGAGATGTGATGCGTGAGCAGGTATGTTGTCATGATTAAGCTGCCAGTCACCAGTTGCCCTTTTGAATCATCTGAATAGTTTCCATGGAGGAATGTTCAAGCTTAACACAAATTTTTTATGTGGATTCGTTGCTCTGCTCACTCAGTCATTTTGAATGTGATGGCCACACAGCACACACGCTCACTCAATGGCATCTACTGCCCCTACTGAGTAGCACAGTGGAGTCGTCATTGCTCACACATGTGCATTCCAGTCTCCCCTCATCAATGTTGCACAAACCATTCTCATTATTTTAAAATGGCTGGACTTTTATGATAATTACTGGACCAACATAAAGTAGTAATATTCCTAATAATGAATGATCTCGCTTTAAATTTATGTCATATACAATGCTATATATAGCTGTGGTTATTTTCTTAAAAATTTGCCCTGGCC
This sequence comes from Tonatia bakeri, assembly GCA_004024845.1. Classification (NCBI taxonomy): domain Eukaryota; kingdom Metazoa; phylum Chordata; class Mammalia; order Chiroptera; family Phyllostomidae; genus Tonatia; species Tonatia bakeri. The sequence continues at coordinate 61,528 of PVIA01005347.1, forward strand.
AGGTGGCTCACTCCACTGGAGCATCATCTCATACACCAAAAGGCTGTGGGCACATAACTAGGTTGCAGGTTCTAACCCCAGTCAGTGCACATATGCTAGTTAGCACTCTTGTCTTCCCCCTGGAAACACACCATAACAAATTACTAACGGGTGATACATGCTTAAGTACCCAATTTAACCACTCCTCTTTACTGAACATTTGAGCAATTTCCAATTGTTCTTTAATGCAAATAATGCTTCACTGAATGTTTCTGGAAAGAAAACTTTTTTAAGGATAAACAAAACATGGTGTATTCATACAACCAAATTATTTATTATTCAGCTATTAAGAGGAATGAGTACTAATGCATGCTATGACAGGGATGAACCTTGAAAAGTATGTTAAGTGAAAGAATTCGGTTAAAAAAGGCCACACATTTCCTGTACTGCTGGTAGAAATGTAAAATGTACAATCACTTTGAAGACAGTATAGCAGTTTCACTTACAGGTATGCAACTAAGATAAAGTGAAACATACATCCACACAAAGTTGTATGTGAATGTTCACAGCAGTGCTATTCCTAAAAGCCAAATTCTGGAAACAAAACAAATATCCATAAACTGATGACTGGGTAAATAAAATGCGGTATATTCACACAGCTGAATATTATTCAGCCACAACAGAGAGTGAAGTGCTGATATATGCTACAACTAAGATGTACCTCCAAACACTATGCAAAGTGAAAGAAACCACTCACCAAAAGCCACGTAGTATACGACCCCCTTTATGTAAAATGTCCAAAAGAGGACAACCAAGAGAGACAGAAAATAGATTAGTGGTTGCCTGGGGCTTGGGGGGAGGAAGGAATGTGGAATGACTGCTAATTTATTTTTGGGATGATGAAAATATTCTAAAATTAGGCAAGAGTGACTGCTGCACAACTGACTTATATACTTTAAAAAGGTGAACTATGATATGTAAAATTAGGATTTTGACACCAACATTAAGCAATTCTCTGACACCAGCTGGGTACCCAATAATTCATCTCAAATCTGACATTAGCTACTTAGATAACAAATTCCACAGGTTAAGGGCTCCGTCCTACAAGACTACAGCTTTTCCCCTTCAGAGGCCAATCATACACCCAGGTTGTCACCTGTGATTCCTGAGTTCCCACGACCCACCTCACCTCAGGCTTCATTTAATTTGCTAGAGCTGGTAAAAAAAACTCCAAGAAACACTTGACTTACTAGATTTTCTGTTTCTTATACAATGATACAAATCAGGTAGAGCTAGGTAGAAGAGGTGCACAGAGCAAGAAAGGGGGATGGAGACACGCAGCCTCCGTGCTTTCCCAGCATCTCGACCACACCCAGCAGAAGCACCCAAACCCATCCTCTTGGGTTCTTTGTGGAGGCTCCACTGCAAAGCCATGGCTGATGAAAGCACTGGCCACTAGCAAGTCACCCTCCAGCCCTTTTCCCTTCCAGAAGGCCGAGGGATGACACTTCATGTTCCATCCCACTCATCACAAGGTTTGCTTCCAAGGCAACCAGCCCCCATCCACAGGTGTGGTCCGAAATATTGCCTCATTAACATAACAAAAGAAACTCCTTTTCCTCATTCAATGGTTTTAAAGCATTCTGTACCACAAAGAGGGAAGAATACCAAATATGTTATTTCTTACTGTAAATCACAATATTACATAATTATCTCAATAAAGCTGTCATTAAAAAAGAACATAATCTCCCTCAAGAAGGGAGGGCAGGGGGAATTTGTTATTTCCTTAGGACACAGCTATATTCACTTACAAGGCAAAAATACTCCTCGCTACTCTGATATATGCCACACTGCTTTTCAGAAGGGTTCTACAGATTTACATTCCTCACAGCAATGTATTTAGTACCTGTGCCACAGCACTCAGGTGACTTAGCACCATTTATTAAATCTTACATCTGGTAAGAGAAACTTGTTACTGATTATTACTTAAATTGATCACCTTTTCTCGTATTTTAGTCATTTTTTTCTTTTGGGAAGGGTCAGTTCTTCGCCTTTAAAACAGTCATCTTTATGCATACAATTGTTACACTATACACAAGTGCTTCAGTTTCTTAGGAAATACAGACATTAGTTACTTTCTTACCATTCTGGTCAGCAATAATTAACTCATCCTAAGTTGTACTTCAGCTTTAAGACTTTCCTTGAAGTCAAAATACTTTACTAAGTACACAGTTGCAAGAACTACTCAGACAAGCAGAGTAAAGGACACTACAAATATGAGTTCATCTGGGTTGCATATATTTCTAGTTTTCTGACTGTAATTCACTTTCAAGAGAAATGTCCGAGTCTTGAGATATTTTAATATACAGGGTAGAAAGAAAATGACACATTTATTAACACTTTCTACAAACCAAGTACTTCATATGTACTTCATTTACCCTAGCAAGCCTATTACCCTCACTTAATGGAAAAAAATAAAAATCACCAAGAGTAAAGAGCTTGCCATTGCAGCAAATATGTGGCCACGTTAGGGGTCAAACTGAGGTGTGCCTGATTCTTTCTGCTACTTCCCAAGCTCACTGACTCTTTTAAAAAAACAAAAACAAAAACAGAGAATACTTTGAATACTAGTTCTTCCACTTACTGTGTGACTAATTCCTAAACTTCTTTAGTGTGTATGTACCATCTGCAAAAACAAGGCCAATATTCACAAAATTAATAAACAGGAGGCTAGAAAGTTACTATGAAATGAAATTTTCTTAAATACCTATTATTTGTAACAGCAAAATGTTATGAAATAATTCTCATTTCTTTTTAAGATTTTATTTATTTAGAGAGAGGGTAAGGGAGGGAGATAGAGAGGGAAACATCAATGCATGTGGCTGCCTCTCACACACCCCCAACTGAGGACCTGACCCACAACCCATGTGCCCTGACTGGGAATCGAACTAGCCACTTTTCTGTTCTCAGGCCAGCACTCGATCCACTGAGACACGCCAGCCACGGTGAAAAATAATTCTAAATACTTTTCTTCAATTTATATCAAGATTCACTTTACCTTCCAACAGCCAGAGCCATGTGCATACCCATTTACAAACAAGTGAGGAGTCACTAGGTGAGAACGTTTTTTAGGCACTGACTGCTAGTCTCCACTTTAGACAACAACTGCATCATTTCTCGTAGAAAAGACCACATCAATACATTGCTTTTTATTCTTTTTCACCACATGAGAAATGTTTTCATCTATATATGCACCACCCAGAGAGTAGCAATGAGGGGTAAGAGAAGTGGCTACCTTAGCTACTCAAGAAGAGATAAAGACTGCAGAGGCTTGTGAGTAAGCAGTAAACAACAAAAGACAATGTCAGGAACAATCAAACCAAGGCAGGAAATCAGTGGTTCACTCTACCCTAGGTAATGGATACTGCTGTGGTAAAAGAAAAGTCATATAAATTATAAAACCCTTAAAGCAAGCAGTCCCCAACCTTTTCGGCACCAGGGACTGGTTTGTGGAAGATGATTTTCCACAGACTGGGGAGAGGGAGGGGGTATGGTTTAGGGATGATTCAAGGGCATTGCATTGAAGTTCCCCTCCTGCTGGGCAGAGGTTGGAGGACGCCTGCCTTAAAGGACCCTTGATTAATTTTAAGACCCAAACAACTGCTTGACAAGATTGGGACCAATTTCCAAAGGATGGTATACATCAACATATATAATTCCACAAGATTTTTCACAGACATTAAACAAAAAATCAACTCAAACATTATTACAAGAATTCTTATGCTAAAATCTTTTTCCAAGAATGCCCGCACCCCTCATTCAGACATGTAAAAAAGATAGCAATATCTAAGGGTCATAATTTGGATAGATGAAGGCCTTCAATGAAATACATTTTTTTCCTAAAATTATTTAAATATTAAGGCATCAGGAGGACTAGGGGCACATTCTAGGAGAAACTATACAAACTTATCTACAGCTGCATATTTTACCCTGGAGCTATTATTAAAATAATTCTACTGTACACAGAATCATGTACTGTTTTCCTTAGCTGGTATACTACAATAAGGCTATTGTACAATGTTAAGAGGGCCCTTAAGAAAAAATTACTGCTGAAGTAATTCTTGTCTCGAGGTGACTTACCACATTCTCCTCTCCATAAACACCATTGTTTTTAATCACAACTTTACTTACAGCTTTACCCTCTGTCAAACAAAATTTTCACTTCCCAATAAGATCCTTTCAAACTCAAGTAATAAAAAGCAATGCTCTTATGATTACGGTATTTGCCAAAGTGAGATACTATAGAGCAATATGTGTACAAAGATCTTACTTTTTTTTTAAGTTTTTTAAAATAATTTTTAAGATTATATTTATTTATTTATTTATTTATTTATTTATTTATTTATTTATTTTTTAGAGAGGGAAGGGAGGGAGGAAGAGAGAGAGAGAGAGAGAAACATCAATGTGTAGTTGCTGGGGGCTGTGGCCTGCAACCCAGGCATGTGCCCTGATTGGGAGTCGAACCTGCAGTGCTTTGGTTCGCAGCCTGCGCTCAATCCACTGAGCTACGCCAGCCAGGGCAAGATCTTACTTTTGTGGAAAACATTTATTCATTGATTTGTATGGAAGGAAATTATCAAAACATTACCAGTGGATATCTTAGGGTGGTAGGATTATAGATGCTCCTTCCCTCCTCCCTCAACTCCCTATCACCCTCCTCCCTCCCTCCCTTTCTTTTTTGACCCTCACCCAAGGTGCTCATTGATTTTAGAGGGGGGGGCATGAGGGGGAGAGAGGGAGGGACAGAAACATTGAACCAGCCTAGCCCTAACTGGGGACTGAACCTACAACCTAGGCATGTGCCCTGACCAGGAATCAAACTCACAACCCTTTGGTCCACAGGATGACATTCCAACCAACTGAGCCACACCAGCCAGGGTGAATGTTTTTTTTCTCTAGCATGTATGTATTTTCTGCATTAACACAAGCAATTTTTTAGTGCTTGTGCATGAGACAAAACAATTTGAGTTAAAAAAAATCTAGGTGCTATATTTAAGATACTTTCTTAATTTTGGTTGTGTATTTGATGCCAGGTATTGTTCTGGGCATTGTGGACAGCAAGGAACAAGACAAAGGAGATCCCTGCCCTCCTAAAGCTTATAATCTACTTGGGGACACAATAAAAAAAATTAAAAACATACAACTTCAAGGACTGACAAATGCTATGAAGAAAGCGGAAGACTGATGGGGGCTATCTCAAACTGAGTGGTTAGGAAATGAGGTAATATTTAAGCTGAGATCTTCAAGATAAGGGACCAAGCTTGCAAACATCGAGGGGAAGAGAAAACAACTTCTTTAAAAGCCCTAATGAAAGAACAAGCATGGTGTGTTTGAGAAACTGAACAGCTACTGTGGCTAGGAGTAGTGAGCAAAGGTGAGATATTCTGAGAGGTTGTCAGGGCCACATCATAAAAAGTGTAAGTCTGTATTTTCTGTTGAGTACAGTTTGTATTTTATTCTAAGTGGACTGGGAAGAGTAGTTTGATAAATGTATTAAATGAATACATACTTTAATGCATTATTTTAATGACCCTTATGAGACTTAGGTCACAGTCTATTAACTGTATTCACTTTTCTCAATATAACAATTTTGGTTGCTTCACAATCTATCTAGAACATTATGAAGTTAAGTTGGTATAGTATGGTAGGTCTCAAATTATGGATACAGCTGAAATAAACTTAGTAATAATACTGCACACCAGCTCAGAAGTAAAGATCTTACTAATACAAGATGGGTATTTCAAATGTGAAATGCCAAGATGAATTCAGGTAGGTCACTGTCAAATTCTAATGAAGATGACCTAATTAGTCTACAAAATAGATTATAATCTGAAACCTAGGCAAACACTTGTAGTGTGTGATCCAAAATGACTTTACGTGGTATGCAAATAAACCTTTTAAAAATTATAATTGTCATGTTTTAATATGAAAATTTTTATATTTTAATTGCACATTTTAATGTGAAAGAAAATATACAACACCAAATATGATTTATAAATATTATTGCTTAGGAGTTAAAGTAGCAAGCATATGCAACTTTAATTGCATTTGCATACCAAAACACTCTACAGATATATATAAACACATATAAATCCACAAAAATGAGTCCACACTATGCCCACATGAAAGTCCCTAAGACAAGTCTACCAAGACATAATTACTGCACTGCACAAAAATAGGAAAATGCTTCAGTTGGTTCATGGAGAATAATTTATGCTTACATGTAAACAATTATCTATTCATTCAGGAACTTCTACTAAGCCACCTATTTCAACAATTAAAGAAAAAAATTTTTTTTAAATCAACCAACAGGAAACGAGACCTACAGCTCAGGAAAAAAAGTTTAAAAAATCTTGCCTCAGCAGAATGAAATACTAAAAGTTTGCATTATTAATTTCCCTTGCACCCTCATTTACCACCTAAATACCAGTTAAATTGTAGTTTTAAGAAGCCCTTAAATATATTCAAACACTTTTCACATAAGAACACACACATTTATATGCATGTATTATTCTCTGTAAGAGTTGTGTACACTAACGTAGCTAGCTGCTACCTTACCACAGAAATACAATGAATGCCCCCCTTCTCTGAGCAGGGGAGTAAATAGATAGTGCAGTACTGAGAGGACACGACACACTGACACATTTTTGTATACTGAAAATACCTCCATAAAAACAATGAGACTTCTGTTTGAGCTTTCTACCAAAAAATAAGAAATGCTAGAACAATGCAAATTACTTTCTTAGTAACTGCTTTTCTTTAACAAGAGGAATTCAGCAATGGAAAAGCAACTAAATTTTTGCTCCATATCTCAGTCCATAACGCTGATTTTTTAAAAAAAATGTATATTATAGTCCAGCTTGAAGTGTTTAAGTCCATGCAAATCAGCAACACTCAGAATTCAAGAAACGGTGTTAAAAAAAAATATATGGGGCAAGCCAAAAATAGGGTTTTTAAAAAAAATATTGTCACTCTACTTTCAAGTAAGGCTTTTTCTTTATTCCATTTACCTCACTTGCCTTTCTCTACTCCTTTCCCACCTCCTCTGTCCCTACCATTTCCCTGTGTATTTTCACTTTCCATACACAAAAACTGATTTGAAACTTACCTCATCCTCTTGCATCTAAATTTGTTTTTACTTAATTCGTATGGGATTAATAGTTTTAGGCTGAAACACCTTTAGTTACAGAAAAGCACACACACACTGTCACCGAAGACATGAACGACTAGGGAAGCAGCCACTCACTTGGCAGGCTGAGAGCCCACGGTGCCAGCCGCTGTTATAAACACTGGGGATTCTGCAGTGGTAAAACAAAGTTCTTTCCCTGAGGTCACGAACACCCAAGAGTTTGGCAGGTTCAAGAACCTTTCAAGGAGACCTATGTGCCTGGCGTGAAGTAAACCGAGGAGGAACCAGTGGGTACACAGGGAGGGAGGCAGGGAGATGCAGATGACGGAGAGGTATGCACTGTCTGTTGTATTCTGGTTTTTACTCTACATGATAAGGGCAGCAACTGAAGCAACTCAAATAGGAATAAAATAATCGTGCTTTCATTTCAAATGGTTGCTGGGTGGAGAACAGAAGAGAGCAGAGCAGCAGGGAGACGAGAAAGGAGACTACTGAAATAACACAGGCAGGCGAGGATGGCTGCCTAGAGCAGGCGGTGGCAGCTGAAGATAGCAAGCTGCGGTTACACTTATTCTCAAGGCAGATTTTAAGGTAAACAAAGGACATACTGGGTTGGCCAAAAAGCCCATTATGCTTTCTCCCATAAAATGAAAGACATTTTTCATTTTCACCAATAACTTTATTGATTTGGATATTTTGAGAATGTCGACCATCTCCCGCTATTGGCTTCTAGTGGGTAGAAGTCAGAGGTGCTGCTAAACATCTTCCGAAGCACAAGACAGCAAAGATTCAGTATTTGGTCAGAATGTCATCAGTACCAAGAACTCCACAAACCACTTTTGACAAGTTCCATCAGTCACAGTACCTTCTCTATACACTACACAAATCTTTTATTGCACTTCAGTTGCATTTTTACCTTTCTCGAAATAATAAAGCACAATATAACAAAAAAGTTGCATATTTTCTTGCATCTTAAATATTTAAATGGCTGCACAAAAATTCACCAATTTGACAATTTTTTTTAACGTACACTCATATGACAGCTGTCACAATACAATATAACAAAGTTGTTTCGAATGAAGTTAAAGACAACTAAGCACTACTACTACAGCACTGCATAATGTAAAAAACGTTACGGACTTTTTGGCCGATGCAATAATTTCATGCTGCATTACAGGTAAGGAGTATGAAAAAGCAAGGAGTCAAGAATGTCTATGAGGTTTCAGCCAGAGAAAGTAAAAAAGATGCAGCTGACATTTAGCAAGATGAGGAAGACTGGAAAAGGAACAATCACGGGGATGGGCGAGGGGGGAAGGAGGATGAGGAGTTCAGTTATGACAAGTTAAATTTCAGATGTCTAACTGGAATGTTGACTAGGCAGTTGGGTATGTAAGTCTGGAAGTAGGAAAGAGATCCAGACTAAAAATAACATTTTTCGTTTGAAATATATGGTAACTCCGGCTAGAGAATAGACAGGATGAGTCCACAAGAGACTAATATGCATATAGTGAAGAGATCTGAACATGGAGCTCTGGGACGCAGCCTTGTGTTTTAGACATTGGGACAATGAAAAGGAACCGGCAAAAGAAACTGAAAATAAGCAGTAGTGTCTCAGAAGCAAAAGGAAGAAAGCCTTCAAAGAAGAGAAATTATCAACCACGTCAAATGCTGCTGTTGCTGCTACTTCCAGTGGAATTAGGACTGAGAACTGACCCAGGAATTTATCACCACGGAGGTCACTAGTTATCTCAACGAGAGCAGTTACAGTGGAGTAGAAAAGAAAAAACCTGATTATAGGGGGTCCTAAAGAGACTGGGAGTACTGTTGACCGCAAATAACTCTTTCAGAGTGCAGCAGGTGAAGATGGGTGTTGGGGAGGTTTTTGTTGCTGTTTTTAAAGATGGGCAATACTTCAGCACATCTATATGCTGAAAGGAATAATCAGTAGGAAAGGGAAACACACACTGATGATGCAGCATGTGGCAAATGGGGTGATGCTTAAGCAATGCAATGGCCCTAACAGGAGAAAGGGAAGAGGAGACAAAGGGAAGAGCAGAGGCAATGGTCACAGCACAACGGGAAATGCAGAAAGTATGGGCGCAGATGTACAGAGACAGGCAAAGGTTTTCTTCTGACTGCTTTCATTTTTAATATACAGGAAACAAGGTAATCAGCTGAAAATGAAGAGGAAAAAAGAGGTGCTAGAGGCGTGAGGAGAGAGGGTACAGCAGTCATTCCAGGGAGTGGCAGAGTGACTGTGGGGAGCAGGGAGGGCCCTCCTGAGGTCAGTGTCACCAATTTAAAGGAAGAACAGGTCGGCATGGGTGTGTTTTCCTCAAGGCACACACAACTCCCAGGTGCAAGCTGGATTAGATGGTGAACTGGAGGCTGCCAGGTGAGTACAGTAAAAGGAGTGTTACCAGGGAATTGAAGGTGTGAAAATGGGAGAAATCCTAACAGAGGACCACGGGACAATAAAAAGGTGGTAGTCACCTGCCTGGCATGCCTCAGTGGATTGAGCACTGGCCTGAGAACCAAAAGGTTGTAGGTCCAATTTCCAGTCAGGGCACTTGCCTATGCTGCAGGCCAGGTCTCACATGAGGGCATGTGAGAAGCAACCTATCAACCTATCAATGTTTCTCTCCCTTTTTCTACCTCCCTCCCCCTCTAAAATAAATGAAATCTTAAAAAAAAAGGTGGTAGCAGGAATGGAGTGTAGGTCCCAGACATGAAAGCTGTTCAAGTCAGGGTATTTGACAGAATGAGCTGGAAAATTGGATGAGGCCCCGGTGAAATGCTTGAAACTGCGTCCTAAGAAATAACCTTAATTAAGTACAGGCAGGTCTGGTTAAATGCTACAGAACTACGTTAAAGACTAAAGCAAAACCACTCCCTGGGCAAACTGAGCCTGCAGAGGAGGGAAACTGGAAGGCCAAGGAACCAGAGCAGAAGAATGACGTCACAGGAACTGCAGCTGGAGGTTCCCAGACATGGAGTCCCCGAGAAAACCATTTCCAGTACTCCTGGAGAAAGATCAGCTCTGAACCAGCTGATCAACTGAGGCACCAATGCAGGAGCGGGACAGCACAAGCCACATTAAAACCATACCTTTTTCCTAACCTCCTTTCCAGACTGAGCTGGATCCTGGACAGTGAGGATGGCAAAGTGTTACAAAAAGAGACTCTTCCTCCAAAGCAGGCTTCTAGATCTGAATCAGTTCTGAGCTGGGGAAGAAAATTTCTGAACTGTCAGAGTTTCAACACCGACTATTATACTAAACTTATCTTCTAATGACTAAAATAAGACTAATGCTGACAAGTGAGCAGAACACTTTTTACTACATAAAAATTACTAGAGAAACGATTTTCCTAAGAGCTAGAACAACAGGGATCTACAGGGAGGGTTCCAAGATGCAGTGAAAGCAAGTCAGTCATTTCTGCTTGAACTTGTATCAAGTCCCATCCATGGAACATACCAGTTCTACAAATATCCATGGGTTCCTACTATGGATCAGGTGCAGAATATATATAAAACACAGTGCTGATTAGACAAAAAAAATTTACTTTTGCTTTATCAAAGTGTGAAAATAGATTAAGTCAAATAAAGCAAAGTGATTTTGTTTTAGGAGATGTGTACAAAAGTTAAATCACAACATAAAATAAGAAACGTTAGCATGAATTTCTAAGTGGATAAGTTACAAAATGTAAATACCAGTGCCCATCATTTAGTCATTTTTAAAGATGCCCAAATTTAACCTGGAGTTATTTAATGATTTCTAGGAAAAAGAGGGAGTTTGTTTTACCATAATCCATTTTGAGTAAGATACACTTACAAGTGTTTTATACTGTCAGGAGGAAGACAATTTATTACCAAGTCTTTGGGTTTCACTTCAGAAACTCCCTTCAGATGGGGCCCCAGAGCAGTTTCAGCTACATCCTGCTCTGTTCTTCATTTGCTAGTGTTACAGACAGGTTCAAGTATACTTAAGCTTTGAACTGAGGAAGCAGGATACATAAAGTTAATTATTAATAAGTTAAATTCCAAGTTTTTCCAGGTACTATGGGAAAAAATAAATAAATAAATGCCCTCACCTCACTAGTAAGTATTAAGGATAAACATATGTTTCACTCATTTCCTCTCAAGAATGCAGAAGGAACCCATAATGTCTCCCTCTGAGACAGATCTGAAATATTACTGACATTTAACATTCAACAAAATGTGAAAATACTTCTTTCATGAAAACTGAGATTAAGAACACTGGTAACAGATCAAAATCAATATGCATTTGCAATTGTGAGAAAAATCTTATAAAGCCTTAACAAAATATCTCAGGCTCATCCAAAAGCAGATGAGAAACCTATACTTTCACGATTAAAAAAAAAAAAAAAAAAGACAACTGGGACCTAAAAATACAATAAAAAAAACAACCTATCCTAGAGAATAATCACGAGAAATTAGTTATCAAGCGCTTTGGAAATGTTTACACAAATGCTAATTGATATGCTCTCACAATCTACACAGGCAAATATGGACACAGCTGCAATGTGCCACATCAGCATCATTCTTAACCACTTTATTAATTACATCTGATACAAGAAAGGCTTTTAAGTCATTCTATAAAAAGGCTTTTAAGTCTTTCTATAAAAAATGCACATTTAAAGAAAAAACTATCACAACTCTCTACCACTAAATTGGAGGGACGACTTCCCTTATTATTTCTAGGAACAACCATAAAAAAGCTCACAGCCAGTAAGTCTAAAGATCTGAACATTCTATTTGAATGTACACTTTGCCTTATAAACATTGGTAAGTCAAAAGGGTCCACCCTAAATTCCAAACTTATCTGTAAAAAAAATTATAATCTACATTATTTTGTCATGATGAGGATTGACTCTGGAGCACATTAATTTAGACTTATAAAGGGGCCAAATAAAACAGTTCTTTAATCATACATTCAGAATTAATAAATACCATACTACAAATCTCATCCTCTTTTTACATTTGTAATACTACAGGGAAAATCCAAATGTAGAACCACTAATTATTACTAAGTCCTTCCCTTCTCCCCACTATCAAATCATTACTATATTATTTACACATAGTGAATAAAAAGTCAAAATAAAATCTCTAAAAAGGTGCTTTATTTAAAAACATTTCTTATAGAAAAGGGATCCACTGTTTCTCCTTGGAGATTTTTAAAAATAGAAAATGTTCCATAGCAAACACTATTTACAGAAAACAGAACCAGAAGTGCATGACTTTTTCAGTAAATATACCTTACCAAAATCATTTAATATGGGAGAGGGAAAGAATCAAAATACTAGTTTGAGATTCCTCCACTCCTCATTTTACACTGTAGACAGATTGTATTAAACTGACAATATGAAAATGTAACCCAATGATGCGAGCCCTGCAGTTAGTTACTTACTTCAAACTGACCGATCGGCAGCTCCACTTCCTGCAGCTCCACCTGCCATCTTTCCCAACTTCAAGCAGCACTACGGGTACAAGACAGCACCCCCTTGCAACACCAACAATGAGGAAAGCACTTCACACTCAAGTTTAAAACAATAATTGTGGGTTTTGTTTGCCCCCTACACACTCAGCATCCAGCACAGGTGTGTCAGTACATAATAGGTACTTAATGAGTATCTGTTGAGTAAACGGTGAGGTTTAATTATATTGGTGCAACATTAGTTTTCTTTCTCCCCTAAGTCTTAAGTTCTCCCTGGCTTGAAAAGCAACTCAAGATCATACCACAGTCCCTTAAAAGCACATGAACTTCTTTATTAATAATGAAATTGAAAGCTGGTTCTCAGCAGAAGAAAAAAAACAATCCAAGCACCTTTAATGTTCTCCATTCTTTTTAATGAAAATTAGAAATAAGGTTCGTTTTCCAGAAACAGAAGAGGTCTATCATCAAGATGAAAAAATCCACATTTAATTATTTTCTACACCCATAATATTGGTAATAATAACTGATTACTCACCAACACAAATTTTGGGTAAACCCACACAACAGAAAAAAGCATTTAAGCAAACTACATGTTGTTTGAGATATTTTTTTACTTAGAGTCAAGAGGGTATGTGCCTAAATTTTACTAGATGTGAGATCTGCTCTGTCTGATGTTTCAAGATTCAGTCTTCATTCACATATTTTACTGGGCACCTACTATATTCCAGGCCCTTGGAAAAAACGTGTCAATTCTTTGAACTGACCATCAGCACCTAATTCCCCCACAAAAGCTTATCATTTAAAACAATCTCAGCTAAAGAGGAATCGCAACGTTGTTTCTTCTACAGAAGTCAGCCCACTGGGGCTTCTTTCCACTGTTAATGCAGCATCAGCGAGTCGCTTACCTACCACACCCGTTACCAAAAATCACAACTGAAGCAGCAAGCGCTGGGTAAAACAACCTGTAAGAGTAGCACCAGCCCCTCCGGGGAGGTGGTCAGGGCTTTCTCTCCCGGGCCAAAAGAGCCGCGGCGAGACCCGCGGGCGGGCTACGCCGGACGCCAGGGGCGAGTGTGCCGGATCCGCGGCAGGGGGTCCCCGCCGCGCCAGCCCTCACCTGGAGGACTCCGGCCCTCCCCGCCCTCCCCCTGCGCCGCCCTCCCGACTTCCAGACCTGCAAAGTTGGGGGGAGGGGGTCTTCACTGCCGTTTTACATCGGCTGGCGGCTGGCTGCCTCACTCGCCCGCCGTGAATTTGGAACGGAGCATGGAACCGTTTCTCAGAGGGAATGGAAGAAAACCCAAAAGCAGGGTCCGTGTGAGGACCTCACCCAGACCTGAAAATGGAGCCGCAGGCTCAGCCCACACAGCCCGCAGCGCGCAACGGGCAGGGCCGGGCCGCGCTACCCCCTGAGCCCTCGGCGGCAGGGATTCGCGGCTTCGGACCCCAGCCCAACGGGCCGCGACTGCGAGGAGTGGGAGCCGGTGCGCGACCAGGGCCGGCGCTGCACTTACCGTCGTCTTTGTCTCGGCCGCCCGCTCCGGCTGCAGCCGCTCTCAGCGCCGGCTCCGCGGCTCCTACCACCCCCACGGCCGCAGCTGCGCTCCCCGGCGCACTCGCCGCTTCCTGGCCCCTCCCTCCCCGCCCAGGCTCGCGCGCAGGCGGGGCGAGGGGCGGGGCGAGGGGCGGGGCGCGCTCCCTGAGCCGCGGGAGGGCCGAGCCGCCAGCTGGCTCCGCCCCCGGCCGGGTCCCCGGCCCCGCCCCCTGCTAGCCCCGGGCTTGGACTCTGCTCGGACCCCAGCGACGCGCCGCACCCTCAAGCTGCAAGGACTAGAAAGCTCCTTCCGAGGCAAGCAGAGGGCAGAGAGCTGGCCGGGAGCACGCGCGGGAAAGAACGCGCCAGAAAATGGCGACCAGGGCTGGTGGGAGCGTGCAGGAGCCCGTCCCACCCACGGGTGGTCCGCAGCTGCTCACGCCCCTTCCCCGAACCGCGCGGAGGGGCAGTGCCCGCAGTCGAAGTGGAGCCGAGGACTCTCCCCGCCAAGCGAGGCTGGTGCTGAGACTTCGTACTACTTGTCAGTGGTGGCAGTTGAGAAAGGTGCCCTGACATTATCGAACCACTGTTTTTATTTTTATTTTTAATGTAAACATCACAGTCGTTGAATCCGTCATTAACTGGCTTAAGGCAGAGAACATCCACCTGGCACTTGAAATGTGCAAAATTAGTTGTCTCCCGGATCTCCGAGACTCCTTTAGCTGTACATTGTATATATCCCAGAAATCAGAAACACATTAGAGTGCCCCTATGTAGCAGCCAATATTTTACTAAAATGCGCATAATACTTGGAATATAGAAAAGTACATCTTCCCCATCTCAACTGATCTTATGAGTGCAACTCGAGACCATGCCACAGTCCTTCCTAGTTGTTCAGGCCAAAAATTTTGCAGTCAGTCATCCCTGGCTCCTCTGATTCTCTCATCTTCACCTCCAATCTGTCAAGCAAACCTGCTGTTGGTTGCACCTTTAAAATGAATCGGAATCACACCACTTCTCATCTGCATTACTTACACTTTCTCTGGCCTTCAAAAGTCTATAAATGTTCTGCCTGCCCATCATTAACTCAGTCCACTGTCCAAAAATAAGAGAGAGAGAATATACTCTTACAATAAAAGTCAGCTCCTGTCTCATCTAGTCAAAATCCTCCAATAGCTCCCTATTTCAGTCCTTGTTAAAGCTAGGGTCTTTACAGAGTGACTTACAAAGCCATTCCCTCTGCAGGGAACATTCTTCCCCAACGTCCTTCACCTCTCTTTTATTCTTTTTTATATTATCTCACCTTTAACAACAATGCTTACTTAGCCAGACCACGCTGTCTAAAACTGCACTGTCCAAACCCCAACTCCCAGTCCTTGCTTTTTCTTTTCTTCCCATGACTCTTCAAACCTTGCAACAATCTTTATTTATTTTGTACGTATGGTCTTCTCCAATATTAGATGGATTTGTTTTGTTTAACTGTTGTATCCCAAGTGCCTAGAGTAAATGAAAAAAATTCTAAGTCCTTCGACATAATGAAAAGTTCAAAGCAACAAACACAATGACCAATTTTTTATTTTAAATTTCCTCTCGGTTCCAATTTCTATCAATTTACCATAAGAGCCTCATCCACATCATAACATAAGCATTTTGATTCTCTAGTTATCCTGAGTACAGTGATAGTTTGACATTTAATGCAATTTTTCTAATCAATGACATTCTGGTATTCTATTTCACTGAGTGAGAGTAATGTGATAAACTAGAGGAAAGCTTGTGGTGTGAAAGGCATGCTAATTATAGGAGTTACCTAGGACAAACAAAACAGGAAATTCTGAACTTGATATATGTGTTTGTAATCCTTCCTTTGAATTACAAATGTAGTCATCTTGTGTGATGACTTAAGTAGTAGTATTTACTATCACTTATTCATAAAGGTTAATAGCCATTATGTAAATATTTATTTTCAGATTTTTCATATTTTATTTATAAAATGTGATTGAATACTTTAAAAATATCTAATTTCAGTTACTACTCATACACTCTTCCCATTAGTAGGAAATAAAAAGTAAATTAAGACAATTGCATTTAATGGTAGGATATCTTTTGTATGAAAGTCTATATTTAAAGACACATGGATAAAAACTAGGGGGAGGGTGGTAATGGGAGGGAAGTTGGGAGGGAGGGGCGGGTGGGCTTGATTGGGAATAAAGGGGAGAAAACTGTACTTGAACAATCATTAAAATAAAATTGAAAAAAAAAGAAAGTCTATATTTATAATTACTTGCTCTATATTATATTTATAGCATAGTCTCTTTATATATTTAATTTATTCTTTATGATTTAAAACAATTTAAGGGTACACATTACCCCTTACAATTGAGATTATTTTTTATAAAATTAAATAGCTTTTAAAAACCATTGACAGTGTTCCATCAAAGTCAAAATATTGTTTGTAATAACAATTAAACCAAATAATAATTTTTCAGAGTCAATATTATGTGTCTGTACTGTCCTTAAAATTGTCACCAAATAAAATCTTATTCTAAAATGCCAAGGTAGAAAATAGACACTGTTCACAAAATATGCATTGAAAATGCTGCTAACAGTAAGTAGCAACTGTTACAGTACGGAAGAAAGTGTTTCATACACTTACTAGTCCATAAACAAGAAAATTATCTCAACAAAAACAACGTGATATATTTGTATCATAGCAAACAATATAAACACTAACACCAAGGACAACAGGGAGCGATGTGTTGCTTTAGCCAACTGCGATCACTACTCATAAACTCACGTAGCTGCCACACTGGCCTGATTTTCTTATCTTTCATGTAAATACATTTTCCTTCTAAATAGTTAAAACAAATGAGGGTTTTTTTCCTAAGTGTATGCTATTAACATTTTTAAAAACTACTTTCTAAAATTTGATGCCACTATTTCTCACACACAGGAGAGGTGGTGTATGGAGTCATCGAGTCTGGAGTTCAGACTCTGCTGGATAATTAGCTGGGTGACCCTGAGCAAGGCTCTGAATGTTTCCAAACCTTTATATTTTTCTAATTTAATGAGATCATAGTAGTCATTATTTCCAAGAATTGTTGGAAGAAATCAATGAGACAACCCTAGCAAAGTTCTTAGTCCTGGGCCTGGCACATGGTAAGTGCTGGTAAATACTAGCTATTATCATTACACAAGCATATAATTAAGCTCATTGCCCTATATTTGTAATACTGAGAAAATGGCTTATAATAGGCCACAAATGGGATGGTTTGAGTTCTATAGCAAGATAGTATAATATACAATTAACTGTGTATTTTTAAAGTGGCACTAACATTTCTTCTACCACCACTATGTGCCAGGCACAATTCTAGGCCACAACAGAAGCTAAGAGCAATAGCTTCACAGTTGAATAAGAAGAGACATACAGTCGCTAAATAATTGCTTTCAAAGTAGTATGACCATACTTCCTGTTTTGTAGGGACACCTTTTGTCCTGACTTAATGGTTATTTCTGTCCCCTTTCATTTTCAGTAAGTCTAGATTTGGATGATAAATTATGTTGTCACACTTAACTAGAAGTATGTGTGAATTGCTTGGGGTACAGAAAGAACCATCAGTTCTTTCTGCATAATGCTATCCAGATTTAAACTGCTCCTTGAAAGGAACATCTGAATTTGCTAAGTGCCACTCTGCCAAGACCCGGTGACATAGACCTAATATATAGAAACAAACACAGGGAGGCAGCCAAAATGAGGCAGCAGACATGCCCTAAATGAAAGAGCAGAATAAAACTCCAGAAAAAGAACTAAATAAAATGGAGACAAGCATTCTACCAGATGCAGAGTTCAAAACACTGATTGTAAGGATGCTCAATGAACTTATGGGGAGAGTAGATGAACTTAGCGAGAACTTCAGCAAAGAGACAGGAAACATAAAGATGGAGATAGGCAATATAAAAAAGGACTGGTCACAATGAAGAATAGAATAACTGAAATGAAGGATACCTTAGCAGAATCAACAGTAGAGGAAATGAAGCAAAGGATCAAATCAATGATTTGGAAGACGAGGTAGCAAAAACACCCAATCAGAAAAACAAAAAGAAAAAAGAATGAAAAAAAATTGAGGATAGTTTAAGGGACCTCCAGGACAACATCAAGCACACCAACATTCATGTCAGAAGAGTACTAGAAGAAGGGAGAAAGCAAGGAATTGAAAAGCTATTTGGAGAAACAACGATGGAAAACTTCCTTACCCTGGTGAAGGAAATAGATAAACATGTCCAGGAAGCCCAGAGAGTCCCAAACAAGATGAACCCAAAGAGGCCCACACCAAGACACATCATAAGTAAAATGCCAAATGCTAAAGAGAATCTTAAAAGAAGCAAGGCAAAAGCAGTTAGTTACCTACAAAGGAGATAGGTAAGGCTGTCAGCTGATTTCACAACAGAAATTTTTCAGGCCAAAAGGGATTAGCATGAAATGTTCAAAATGATGAAACACAAGGACCTACAGCCAAGATTACTCTATCCACCAAGACTATCATTTAAAATCAAAGAACAGATAAATAGCTTCCCAGACAAGAAAAAGCTAAAGTAGTTAATCACCACCGAATCAGTAATACAGAAATGTTAAAAGGACAAGAAGAGGAGACTAAAAATATGAATAATAAAATGGCAATAACTACATACCTATCAATAATTAGTTTAATTGTAAACAGATTAGTGCTCCAATTAAAAGACATAATGTGACTGAGTGGATAAGAATGGACAAGACTCATACATATGCTGCCTACAAGAGATGCACTAAAGGTTGAAAGACATAGACAGACTGAAAGTAAAGGGATGGAAAAAGATATTTCATGCAAATGGAAGTTAAAAATAAGCTGGAGTAGTAATACTTATACCAGATGAAATAGACTTCAAAACAAAAGCTATAACAAGAGACAAAAAAGGACCCAGCAATTCCACTTTTGGGTATTTATCTGAAGTAAACCAAAACATGAATTGGAAAAGACATGGGCGTGCCCACATTCATTGTTACTAGTTATTTACAATAGCTAAGGTATGGAAGCAACCCAAGTGCCCATCGCTGGGCAACTAAATAAAGAAGATGTGGTACAACAGAATATTACTCAGCTGTAAAAAGAGTGAAATCCTGCCTCTGGGACAACATGGATGAACATAAAGTTAGTATGCTAAGTGAAATAAATCAGAAAAAGATAAATACCATATGATTTCACTTGTATGTGGACTCTAAAAAAAAAAAAAACAAAATAAATGAGCAAACAAAAACCCATAGATACTGAAAACAAACCGATGGTTGCCAGATGGGAGGGGTTTGGGGGATGGATGAAAAAGGGGAAGGAGTTAATATGTGCAAATTGCCAGTTACAAAAATAGTCATGGGTTTGTAAAGTACAGCATAGGGAATGTAGTCAATATTATTGAAATAACTATGTATGGTGTCAGACGGGTACTAGAGCTACTGGGGTGATTACTTCCTAAGTTACATAAATGTCTAATCAGTCTGTTTTACACCTGAAACTAATACAATATTCTGTGTAAACTGTAACCGGAAAATTTAAAAATTACTTGAGTAAGTAGATAGATTAGCCAAGTGGACCAAAAGAAGGAAGAAAGGCTGATGATTTCATTTTTATTATTCTCAGTCAAAAGCAAAACTTTCCTATATTTAACAAACTCAGTAAATCCCCTTGACCCATGCTATATGAATAGCTTCAGGATTTCATTTTTTTTCCCTGAAGATATAGCAGGCATACTCCAAGACACAAACAATACAGCATGGATTCATTCATTTATTTCTGTGGCAAATAGCTATTGAATATTTATTATGTTTGCAAGGTCTGTCTTCAGTGCGACAGAATATACAAAAATATTTACAAGACACAGGGAAGCACCATAAAACCTAGTGGCAAACACCAAGTGTCTGAGCTAACTATTCAACAAGATGAGACTCACAGCACGTGAAGTGTGATTGGGGACACTGAAAAAAAATCAGGAAACACGTGGAACTTACAGAGAAAGGAGAAAATGACCAGCTCAGGGAATGATAGTCCACGGCCCTTTCTGTGGGTGGAGCTGCCACAGGTGGGAGGGGGAACCGAAGTCAAACCGAAGTGTGCCTCACACTTTTGCCCGGAGCTGACCCTTGCTGCTCACCAGACCACAGCTATTCATTGAATGCCTGCTGTTTGCCAGGTAGCATATGAGGTGCTGTGGGAAAACTTCATCTAAAGCATGCTCTTTGTCCTTAACGAAATGGCACACGGCGACATGTGAGTAGTTAGAAAAGGTAGCCTTGCGAGTGCCGCGGAGGGGACCTGTGGGAGAGGAACTAGACGGGAGTCTCTGGGAAGAAGGGAGGCAGGTCAGTGTTTTCTAAACCGTGGACGGCACGCCTCTGGTGACGGGAGAGATGCTCTCAGGTAGCAGGCGACGCTACACCTAAGAGGAGCCGAGCTGGGGTGAGGATGGGGAGTTGTTAGGGGTACATGCAGCTTGCCTAGCCTCAACACACAGCCTGTGGTGCAGTAACCCCTCAGCTAAAAAACAAACAAACAACAAAACAAAACACAAAGAGTTAGGGGTTGTGATAAAAAAGGCTTCTGGGGGCAACCAGGGGCCTTTTAAGAACCACTCTACATCAGGTTAGAGACCACCAGTGACCAGCAATGCCATTTTTTAAAAGTTAACTCCTATGTGTGGCAGATAATTCATATTTTCCACCTGGGATAGTGATGAAAGTTTCCTGTAGGCATTTGTTAAAGATACAAGTCAGCTAAACGGAACCTCGCAACTAAACACCAGTGGCAATCAAGAGAGGAGGGGTGTGGCACTCGAGGGAGCACAGGCCTGGTGAGCACAGGTTCAGGAACGGTCACCTGGAAGGTGAGTTCCCACGGGGAGCAAGAGCCACAGCGGACTTGAGCTTGGTATTGGCCGGTTGGCACACACAGTGGGGAAAGAAAGAGTCCAAAAGACGGCTAAGCTTGAGGAGCGGGGTCTGCACTGGGCCGCGGTCAGGAGGAGGTGCTCGCTCCCTGTCCTCCCCGCCTCCACCCGGACTCCGGCCCAGAGGAAGCAGCAGAACTGGCCCGACGGTCCTGTTAAGGAGCCATTCAGCAGGCATCAGCCGGTTTACCAGGGCTCCAGCAAGAGAAAACACGGGGCTCCGATGTACCTCAAAGTGCCTGGACAATGGCACCCTAAAGCAGTTGGGACAGAAATGTTACCCTTCCTCCCAGCATAGAGAGCTCCGTGCTGATCTCACAGAGAAAGCTGGT
Organism: Tonatia bakeri; assembly: GCA_004024845.1. NCBI lineage: Eukaryota > Metazoa > Chordata > Mammalia > Chiroptera > Phyllostomidae > Tonatia > Tonatia bakeri. The sequence continues at coordinate 82,986 of PVIA01005347.1, forward strand.
GAGGAGTCAGTGTGGAGATAAAGTCGGAAGAGAGGGAAGATGGCAAACCAGGATTCTTCACATCCCGTACTCCACTCCTCCCAAGTGATTCAGCACCTACGTTCGCCCCCACGACTAGCTAAACTGAGTAGCTGGGAGGGTTCTGATAGCTCGCTGTCACTGTGACTGTGGCCGTGCCCAGGTATGATCCCCAGGACTGTCGCGGGCACCTTGCTGACATGCACCATCCGCTCCCCCAGTATGCCGTGATCTGTTCCCTGGAGCCTGTGAACAGGATGAGCGATCCTCCCCATGGTTACGTGATGTCACAGTTCATAGTTGACCTTAAAATAAGGTAGTCTGGGTGGGCCTGATCTCACTGCGTGAGCCATTAAAAGCGGAGTTTTCTCTGCTGGCTGGCAGAAGGAGAGGTAAGAGGAATTCAAGGCATGCGGAAGATCTAGTGCAGTACTGCTGGCCCGGAGATGGGGGCCAGAGCACACCACAAGGAATCCAGCTGGCTGGCCCCTGGTTGACAAGCAGCCAGGAAACAGGGACCTAAGTCCTACACCCACAAGGAACTGAATTCTGCCAACAACAAAAATGCACTGGGAAGCAGATTTTTCTCCCAGTCTCCAGATGAGAACTCAGACTTCCAGGCACCTAGATTTCAGCCACCCCACACTGGACTTCTGACCTGGAGATAATATAAGCCAATAAATGGGTGTTGCTTTAGGCCACTAATAGTCATTTGCTGCGCAGCAATAGAAAACTAACACAACCACTGTTACTGAATTAACCCTTCTTTAGACAGGCTGGCCCTCCAGCCTCCAGTGTGTCTGAGTTCCCGCTCTCGTCACTCCACAAAGACAGATGGACCAATTCTCAGGCACTAGTACAGAAAAGCCTGCACTGCTCTGGATTACATGGGGAGGGGCACCATGGGAAGCCATTGGAATTCCTGATAGGTGAGGGAATTCTATTTTCTTTTGGGTAAGAAAGGAAACCTGACCTTATTTTGAAGTAACTGGCTGATGAGACCTCACAATCGTGGGTGGAAGAATTTCGGGCCGTGCACAGTGCCAGTCCCTGAAAGGAAAGGCAGTGTGCTCTCAGAGAAAGGAAAAGATCTCCAGACTCAGGTGGGGATGAGCTTGCTTTGCAGATTTCTCATGGATTGTGGGCTCGTAGGAAATTTCTTAAACTCCTTGAGACCCAGTCTACTTATCCTAAAACGGTAACAATGCCTATCTAATACATTTGGGGAGGATGAAATGAAAAGTTAAAATCTCAATGCCTGTGGCACAGCAGACTATCAATAGTTTGTCTCCATTATTACTGTAGTATTTTTTCACAACTTCCTCGAAATGTTTTTAAAGCAAAAGTAACTAAATTAGCCCCAGCTAGTGTAGCTCAGTGGATTGAGCTCGGGCTGCAAACCAAAGGATCGCCAGTTCAATTCCCAGTCAGGTCACATGCCTGGGTTGCAGGTCAGGTCCCCAGTGGGGGCCACGTGAGAGGGAACCACACATTGATATTTCTTTCTCTCTTTCTCCCTCCCTTCCCCTCTCTCTAAAAATAAAATAAATAAAGTAACTAAATTATAACATATACTAGACCAGTGCTATCCTACAGCAATATAATGCGTGACACACATGTAATTTAAATTTCTAGTAGCCACATAAAAAAGAGTAAAATGAACATATGAAACTAATTTCAATATATATTTTATGTAACCCAATATATCAAAATATTGTCATTTCAACATGCAATTAAATCAAAATTTATTAATACATTTTACTTTTTTTTACTAAGCCTTCAAAACTGTTGATATTTTTCCTACTCGTAGCACATCTCAATTCGATGTAGCCATGTTTCAAAAACTCAATATCAACATGTAGCTAGTGGTTATGATATAGGACAGCCGAATACTAGACCTCTAAATAAATATTTCAATAAATTCCCCTCTACTCTTTGTTAATTATAAAACAAAAAGGTGATAAATAGGTAACTATAGATGAATGAGAACACACGTGCACCCCCACACATCTGGCACATGCCAACCCCAGATGGTTTTCTGTCATTTTGTTTGGTTTACCATCATTTAGTTACAATGAGTCTTGTGTCAGTCCCAGGATCCAGGTACAAGTGGTACGTGGGTTTCCGATTTCCAATTCCGCAACATTCCACAAATCAGGGCTACAAAGCCAAGGTAAAGCAATACTAGGGACCATGCTAGCTGGTTAAAACAAAAACCTCTCTTGCACCAAAGAACACAAGTTAATTTTTAAAGCAACTTTAGTAGAGGATTATATGTTTATTTCCTTTGCTCTTTCTTCGAAGACACCGGACTCTACTGGCAGACTCCACGTAAACCTGTTGCCCCTTTCTGGGCCAATGCCTCCTTTTGAGAGAACCAGGACTAAAGCAAACCGGAACTGGGGGGAAATAGGGGCACTGCACAGCAGCCAGGGAAAGACTTTCACAAAATCAGCGATGCTTCTATCAGGGGCTTCAAAGACAGTTCAGACAGTGATCTTGCACTGAGGGTGGGTACGCTCAGAAAAAATAAGACACATCCAGATGCGTATAATACAAGAGTGGAATGCTGAAAGAGATCAAGAGATTAAAAAAAAAGCAGAAGCAAATATCTGCAAGAACAGAATCCTGTTTAGTGGGGACCAGAGAAATCGTCCTAGAAAAGCGTCCTTTGTGAGAGGTTTTAAAGAATGGTCTTAAAGTAGAGTGAATGGGGCTCAATTCAGTTCAACAGATACTGGCTGCCTACTACTGCGTGGCAGGCCCCGAAGTGGGCGGTGCGGATTTACTGATGGAAGCAGGCAAGTAAGCTGCTGGGATGAGGATGGAGAATTGGCAAAACCAAGTAAAACCAGCAATACAGGACTGCTCTGGCTTCCAGCACCCCTGTGCACCTGGCGCATCCTTCTGCCTCCTAAGTCTTCTCATGCCCAGCCTATTGTACCCACCACAACTTCTCTGTTGCTGACCCCCATTGAGAATACCAGTCGTGGTCTTACCTTGCTCTCAGGTCAGCCTGGCCTTGGGATGAATGTTTCATTCTCTAGCCTCTAGCCTGCAGCCACAAGACTGCCCAGCCCCTGCTCTGGCTCCAGCTCTAGTCAGGAAGCTGCTGAATCAAGAAGCTGCTACCACAGCTTCCGGCTCCCGCATTACTCTTAGTGTGAAGAGGAAGTCGGGCAGTTTGCTAAGTATTATCAAAGAGATAGTTCTAGTGGAGGATATTTCACTCAGCCTGTGGGGATCCAGGAAGGATTCCTAAAAGAGCAGGTGCTTGAGAGGAATTATCCAAAAATAAAAGGAAGAATGAGATTTTTTTGGCATTGAAGAACAAGTAAGAAATCAGGGAGAGATGAGAAGGTGCCCTTAGGGAACTCGACAGTGCGTGCAGAGTTGGAGACAGGCACCCGTGGGCGTGGAGAGGAAATGATGCTGAGCCTGCAGAAAGAGACTAGGTCATGCTAAGGAGTTTGGCCTTATTTAGAAAATGACAATAACTAGGCAGAAAGACCAAATGCACTGTGGACATATCATTAATGTATCATACATAACCTTTGAACTTCAAAATACTCTTCCTTCAATTTCTTCCTTGAGATGTTACAGTAGCATTCCTTCATAAAGGGCAGTGTGTGAGAACTTGAAATGGAATTATAGTACCTACATGATTATTTCATGCTCATCAGTTTGCATTTAATAAATCATCAGTATTGTAGAGGTTGATTTCTCTCTGGTTAATTTTTTTATTAATCTAAACAGTTTTTTTATTAACTAGGTTTATCTTCTTGTGAACAATAATTGCACACACATGAGATTCAATGGGCAATGTCAATTTCATGACTTATTCTGCTATTCACATATTGTTTCCTAGACAATTTTTTCTTTTTTTCATTTTTCTCACATACAGAACTGCCTATTCTACCCTAGGTTCAATGTAAAGAGAAAATCATGAAAAACTCTTAGAAGAGCCTGGTGTCTTAAAAGAGAAAGAAAATTAACTTATTTGGAGGAGGAGGAAGTTAACATTTTGACCATTTGACAAGTTCATGGGAATTTCTCAAATGAGGAAAAGATGAAAGTTTGGGGGTTTTTTAGTTGTTGTTTTTTAATGACTACCTTTAGTAAAGAATGATCTCTACAATGACTTATTGGTTTAGAAAACTGAAAAGGACTAAAGGGACTTTTCACAGTTTTTTGTTCAGCAAGACCTTCCAACATATTCTTTTGCCAAGAAATGATTTCCTATTCCATTAACTGTGAATCGTAAATCAATAAGACAGATAGACAAAGTATTAAAATAAGTCACGTACTTGTTAAAAATTTCTGATAAATAGTCCTGGCTGGGGTGGCATAGTGAACTGAGTGCTAGCCTGCAAACCAAAGGGTCGCTGGTTCGATTCCCACTCAGGGAACATGCCTGGGTTGTGGCCAGGTCCCCAGCAACCCGCACATTGATGTTTCTCTCTCTCTCTTTCTCCCTCCCTCCCCTCTCTAGAGATAAATAAGTAAAATCTTTTAAAAAGGGGGGGAAAAGAATACCATTAAAAAAAGCATAACAGATGTAATAAAACTATATAAAAATAAAGTGAAGATATAAGGAATAACACTATAGCTATCAGAATTCTTTTTTTTAAAGATATTATTTATTTATTTTTAGAGAGAAGGGAAGGGAGGGAGAAAAAGAGGGATAGAAACATCAGTGCGTGGTTGCCTCTCATATGGCCCCCACTGAGCACCTGGCCCATAAACCAGGCATGTCTCCTCGCTGGGAATCGAACTGGCCACCCTTTGGTTCACAGCTGGTGCTCAATCCACTGAGCTACATCACCCAGGGCACATCTGTATATGTTTTTAAAGTACATTGTTTTCACTGTTGCTTCTACCTTGTGCACCTTTACTCCTGGTAGTGCCTCTGCCTGGAACCTGCCCCCGTCCCCAAAAACACACCTGCCAACCTCCTCCTCCCCTTTAAGATTTAACTCAGGAGTCACTTTCTCCGGGCTACTTGTTTAAAGTACACTTTTTAAATTAATGGAATTTTTTAGTAGTTTTAAGACACAGAAAAATTGGGTGGGAAGTACAGACAGTTACCATATAACCTTCATCTCGCACCCTGAAGTTTCCCCAATATTAACATCTTGCATTAATGTGGTATATTTTTTATAATTAATATTTTAAACAAAATTTTAAAATTTCTTCTAAAGAAGTCTTGAACATCTTCTGTTAGATTTATTTCCAGAGGCTTGATATTCTCCAGTATTACTATAAATACTTTCTTCTTTTTAATTATGTTTTCTAGTCATTTGGTGCTAGTATATAAACAACTGGTGTTTGTTTTACATTAGACATTTTGTTAACTTGTAGATTACTTTTGGTTTTCTTTGTATATCAACTATAAATAATGACCATTTTATTTCTTTCTTGCCAAACTGTATGTCTATTCACTGGGTAGGACCATCAATTTAAGACTGAATAGATAAGATGATGGAGGAATCTTTGTCTCATTCCTGTCCTTAAAGGGAATGCTTCTAATATTTTCCCACATAAGATGATGTTTGCTCTAGGTTATTTACAAATAACTCTTAATCACATTAAGAAAGATGAGAAAGTAGATCCAACATATATAAAATTAGTGTCCCCAAAGATATGAGCCTTTCCCCCCAGAAAGGACCATCTTAAATATTTAAAGACACAAATCAAGAAAACTTTTTCTCCAAATAAAAGGTAACTTGACTCTAGTATGAACCAACCAACACAAAATATACCCTAGCAAGGACCTTATTGAGCATCCTCATTAAGAAAGAAAACTTTGATTTGCCAGGCTTGAGTTTCATATTTCTCCACAGCCCTAATTAGAAGTTGGCTAATTTCCACAAAGAACTCAAAGTCCTCGAGGATAAAAAGTGTGACTGAAGAATTTTATGCCCAGTGAATTTCTGTTCAGGTATGAAAACAATATGAGTACAGTTCTGATAGAAGAACCCAGGGAATGTAATACCCATGAGTTCTTGAACTAATACTTGAGGATTCACTTTTAGGCAACTGAGAGATAAATGGGGAAACTATGGCAACAGGACAAAGTATGCGACATTGAATTCATGTAACTGGGAGAACTGAACAAAATAAAAGTCAGGCTTATGGTTAAAATGTAAATGTCATAAGTTCTGATGTTAAAGAAATGTAACTTTTAACAAAAGTTGGGACAGGAATCAAAAAAATAAAGACTCAGATAATACATATAAGAAAAGTCATCTGGTATTGGGATTTTAGAAAATCCCTTCAGGTGATTCAAATATGCAGTGAAATTTAGGAACCACTGTACTACGAGAATAATAATAATTACTTTCTTGTTTAAGCCTCAAATATCCATATAGGTTCGCCACACTGTGGACTTCTACTGGTCTTGAGACTGTTGGACAAGGAGCAGGCAGTGTGCAAGAATCCGTCTATTCAATCTTGTATGAGAGAACCAAGTATTTTTTTCTTCTTGGTATAACACATTGTTTTAATGTACAGTCTTGGCAAGAACAGATGGTTCTTGACCATGAATCTGACTAATTGTTACAGAAATCACCCACAAGAGTTACAGTGAATAAACGTAATCAGCATGCCCTGTACCCGGAACATCCCTATCAATCACAGAGACTAACAAAAGAACAGTAAGCACAGTACAAACCAAAAATAAGTAAATCAGAAAACAAACAAACATCCAAAAAGCCCCAGGAATAACTACTGCCAGCTCTGGTATCCAGCAAACTCAGCAAGAAGGCTTGGGGTCTCTTCCTTAGCAGAAGAGGAGTTGGGAACTGTTATAATCCTTGTCCTTTCTTATTCCCATAACTTTCTTATTTCAGTCTGGCCTAATTACTTGTAGTTTTGCTCCACAGAAGCAGAGAAATGCATTCCAGACTATCAGCCTGGCTGTGATTCTGAGCCATTGGTAGCCGATATCGTGACTTTTCTTCCACATTTTCTCTGTATACTATAGGAACAGCTCCTGTAATTGTGAGTCCCTAGCTTCAGACACAAAGAATACACACGTTCACTTTGATTGATTGTTTTTCTGGTAGGAAAACAAGCCAGAGTTTCCTTTTCCCAATGAACCCACCGCTCCTCGGGGACCTGCATCTTTTCAGGTGTTGAGGATGAGTGGATCTTGCTGCGGTGGCCTAAGCTCTCAAGGCTGGAAGCAGACTTTTCAGCAGCGTCTCTCACTCTTGGGATCATGGGAATCAGCGGCCACCCCACTCACTCCTGGGTTAGCAGACATGTCTGGGTTGGCCTTACCCCTCTGGGGCTTTAGACACTTTGCTCACCCCTTTTCCAATACTATTTGGAAATGTTCTTTGTGTGTTTGAAATGACTGTGTTTTCTGGAGGTGTGAGTACAGTTTTCTCCATATGCCCATTAATCATGTTGTTTACATCTTCTTTACCTTTTTCTGGGTGTTTTTGAGCCTGTTTATTATACCAATATTAAAAGACGTGACTTCATATCACCAATATGATTGTGATTTTGTCTAATTCTACTGCAGTTATGTCAATTTTTTCCTTTAAATATGGGGACCATGTTAAATACACACAAATTTGAAATTTTATATCTCCCTGGTGAATTGGAATGGGACCTTTTATCATTATGGAGTGTTCAGCTCTAGTAGCACTAAAGCCTGATATTATTAAAGCTACATCAGCTTTCTTTTTTGTTAGTGTTTGTATGGTATATAACTTTTTCCGTTCTTTTGCTTTCAATTTCAAGATCTCCACTCAAAACAATAGGAGTTCGCTGAATTCTAATGAGAAAGCCATGTAGGTCAGCCCAGTGAATAACTCCATTGTCTTCCGGCTTCTATTGTTGTTGCTGGATCTGTGGCCCCTTTAAAGGTGCACACTGCAGATGCGAGCCGGGCTGCAGGAACTCCAGCTCAGACGGTTCGGAACAACTGTTGCTACAACAAAGCTCCCTCTCTCAAGGTCTGAGGCTACGAGCCTCCTGGGCTAATCCTGAAATACATACTGAATTTCTGAGAGCGTTAACTTTTTATTGACATGCAAACTTCTCCATTTCACCAAGAATCTGCTTTAGAAATGGCCTAGTTCTGAAATCAAAATTGGCTACATAATTTGTGCAAAATGAACATGTGGAGCTGCTTGTTAAAAAAATTATTAAGCACTGGCCGGGTGGCTCAGTTGATTGGAGCATCATACCCGATGTGCCAGGGTTGCCAGTTCGATACCCAGTCAGGGCACATGCAAGAGTCAACCAACAAATGCACAAATGGGTGGAACAGCAGATTGGTATCTCTCTCTCTCTCAAGTCAACCAATCAATCACATAAAATCAATAAATAAAAATTTCTTTAAAAAATTATTAAGAATATCAAGACAGCAATAGCAGAGCATTAAGCCACATTCAGGGTCCTTCCGAACATGGGACCCTGAGTGACGACAGAGGCTGCACAGCCAGGAAACTGTGTCTGCCTGAGAGAGGCTCTGCTTGCTGACCGGATCCACTATTTCTCTGTACAGATGGAGCTGTTTGTTCCATGAGGACTTGGGTGAAACTCAAAGGAGAAGAAAGCTAATAGCAAAAAATGAGCCATAAATCTTTAGAAGAAAATCAATAACCTCCTTGCAAACATATATAGACTTTTTCTAAAAAGAATACATAAATAATGAATTTACAATTCTCAGCTATTAATTTCAGAAGACAACTTACCCTAATTGTCATAAGCAAGAAGTGTAAAGAGACTCATTTTTGCTCATTTACCACAACTATTACCACTTAGAAAAAGGTAGAATTGAGGTGGAAGGAAAAACCCCCAGAATTCAATTCTGCTTTCTGAATATTTCCCCACAGCCATCACCCATCCTTCAGGTTTCGCTGTTGAAATAACTTAAATGAAACAAGTGCACACCAGAAAGTAAACAGTAGTTCCATGATATGTAGATGAAAGAGTATCAAGCCAAATTAAAAGCAGACATCTAATAAGATACCATGCTTTCATTACATTGGGAAAATGTAAATCAATAACATTATTTATTCACTCAACAAATCTTTATTGTGTACCTACTGTATGTCCAGTAGAGATAGTAAAAAAATGATTGTATGTGTGTATGCGTAAGTATCAAAGATGAGTGCTGAAGAGAACAGAGGGAGTAACAGGAAAAGGCAGCAGACAGGGGTCGAAGTTTTAAAGGGATGGTGGTCAAGGCAGATTCCACTGAGGTGACATTTGAGGAAAAACATGCAGGTATTATGAGAGGTTTCAGTGTTCGTGGATATGAAGAGATTGTTGATAAAGGAGAAGACATAAATGACGCAAGATGGTCTGGGAGGGCACAAGGCGGAGGGTCGGGGGCACATGCAAAGGGGCTGGCCCTGTAAAGGGAGAAGACAACTTGTTTTCTGAGATCAGAGAAAAGTAAAAAGGAATTCAGAGTAAGAGCGCTCTGCAAAGTGTTGACATTCCTGCAAAGTGGAGGTGATGTGAGCAACCCGGGAGTGTGTGTGGCACGTGTCAAAGTCTAAAGAAACAGTGACGATTTCAGTAGAGAAAGAAAGTACATAGGACAATATATAAATTGAGAGCTAAAGTATAAAATAAGGAAAACAAACTTATTTAGGATAATACACGACAAGACAGTGTTAACGGATGATTAATATCACAGCTTATAAACAAAGCACCATGCAAAACTAGACCATAATTTCATAATCTTGAGAAAAACATAAAATAAATTAAGGAAATTCAGGGGGTAGAAATTTTCTAGCATGCACCAGAAATTTTTTTTAATGTCAATAAACATTGGTTTAGATTTTATGTTCCCTGGCAATAAAGGCAAAAATGAATTACATTATGGCATATATTATTCATTTCTGACATAAGAATGCCAACAAAATCATTGATGTGGACATCTACTTTCCCAGAACTAATTTTGGGACAAATTTACCATAAGCTCTTTGATGTTTAAAGGAAACCAGATAGCATAATAGATAATAGTTTTATCATGATTGTATTAAAACCAGGGAATTGCTATTCAAAATTTTATAAACCAGAAGGCATAATGTCAGATCACAGGTACAAAGAGTGTCAGTCCTTTGTTTGGGATGATCTCATGTTACACAGATGTTTACATAAAAAAAAAAGATTTTACTGATTTATTTTGAGAGAGAGGTAGAGGGAGAGGGAGAGAGGGAGGTAGAGGGAGAAGAGGAGAGGAGGGAAAGGGAGGGAGAAAGGGAGAGAACATCGATGTGCAAGGGAAACATGATCGATTGCCTCCAGCACGCCCCCAACCAGACACTGGCCTGTAACCCCGGCATGTGCTCTGACTGGAAATGGAACCGTCGACCTTTCGGTTTGCAGGAGGACGACCAACCCACTGAGCTACACCAGTCAGGGCAGCGGTGTTTACTCTTAAAGAGTCGCACTGAAGTTCTGAGTAAGATCTGGCTGGAGTTAAAATTATCTACAGAAGGTTGAGTTATGCTTGATTGCACCTCAACATATAAATGCACTTTCCTGACAGCTTTTACAAAGTCTTAAAATAAATGGCCAGTAGAAATTAGATGTACAGTTGAGAGGTAACCAGGCAAAAATAAACAAACAAAGGAATGTTAGGGGCAGAGAAATCTGATACTGCTATGTTTATGAATAAAAGAATAGAATAAAAAAGTACTTTAGATTCTGAGCTAAGAAAGAACAATAAAAATCCATAACATGATTTTGAAATTCAGTAAAATGTTGCTTCAAACATATAGAAATATATCAAATCTGTAACTAAGCCTATAAGAAAGAGAGAAAAGTAGCCCGGGTGCCAGAAATGAAAGATCCATCATTCTAAAGTGGGAATGGTAAACAAGAATCTAGGTCACTTGTTTTGTGATCTCTGCTGATACTAAGGCAGATTACAGAATACAAATGTTGACTCTAGTAGCTAGAGACTGGGCTTTAATAAGCATAGGAGAACACAACATACAGCCTTGGGCCTTTTCAAGCAGAGATATGGAACTGATGCTTCCCCAAAAAAGGCAATCACTGTGAATGGATTTCTCCTCTGGCTGGAAAAACTCCATCAAATTGCAGAGGAGTCAAGGAAGTGTGCCCTGAGCAGGACGCTGGCATAGAGATCCCCAACTGCCCCGCTGAGAAAGAAAACCTAAAGTTAAGCCTCTCTCAGATGTGGAATCTGAATTTATTCTGCCCCCACGGTGAGGGAACTCCCAGCCGAGATATTAATATTAAAGCTGGTGCTGGACCCCAATGAAAAACACCAGGGTGCCTGCCCCTAGCTAACCCGTAACTGCTCTACAGAGATGCTGTTTCAGCAATGGTCACGTGGCTTCTGCACTCAGGGGTCACAATGAAAAACGACAAACTCACTCAAGATACATTGCAGGTCATTTTAAAAAGTCAGGAAAATTAATTTCAAAAGAATTCATGATAATAAAGAAAATTTAAAGAAAAAAATTTTAAGAAAAAAACAGGAACCGAAATGACAGAATAATACCTATAAAAAAGAACAGGCAATTTTGATTTTAAAATATACGTATCTTCTGGAAATGAAAAAGATCATTTGATTTGAAAAATTCAATGAACTTGTTGTTTTTACTAAAGCACAGATTACACACAGCTGAAGAAAACAGTGCAGTGGATGATGGAGCAGAGAAGATGATTCAGACTAGATCATGAAGCAGCAAAAGGATGGAAATCACATCGAGAGGCTAAGGGACATGAAGGGCAGGCTGAAAAGCCCGATGTCATCTAAAGGAGTTTTAGACAGAATAGAGCAGAGGCTATCTATGAAAACATAATGGCTGAGAATTTTCCAGAAATGATGAATGAAATAAATCCCCAAATCAGAGAAGACTGGAGAGAGACTGAAGAACAAATAAAAATAAATCCAAACGCAGACACATCACAGTGATGCTACAACATAAAGAAGTTAAAAGAAAACTCTTATGGCAACTTTGAGAAAAAATGGATACTACAAAATAGCTCAGATAAAAAGAAAAAGCCGAAAGGCAACTTGGAAGTACAATTTCACGGACAACGGATCTGTCAATCGCAACACAGAGACCAGAAAGCAAAAAATAATACTTTCAAAGTGCTGAAGAAGACGAACTGCCGGAAGAGAATTCTGTAACAAGTGCAGCTACTGTTCACAAGAGAAAGAAAATAAAGACATTTCAGAGAGGCGGATTAAGGGAGTCTGCCTCTCACAGAACCTCATGTAACTTTCTAAACAAAGAGAAAATGCAACTAAAAAACAGGGAGATGCAAGAAACGATGGTGAGCACAGGACCAGAAAATAACTAAAAGAGCAACAAAAATGAATAAGTTGGTTGTTTGAAATAATGTGATTCCCCTTCCCTGCTCCACCCCCGCAAAAAGACCAAAAACAGATTTTATTTGGGGGGAACTAGATAAGTTGATTTAAAGTTTATATGGAAAAATAAGAATAGTTGAGAAAAGGATGAAATAGAAGAGTAAGGAGTGTGACCTTTCTCTATAGGCAAACAAACATGTTTATAAAGACAGTGATTTGATATTGGCATCTGAATACACAGACTATCAGTGGAACAGAATAGAAAATGCAGGCATTTTGTTTCAACATGTTGGAATGTATTATGTGACAAAGGCAGCACAAATCTGTGGTTTAGGCAATTAGTGTGTTAGAATAACTGGCAGCTATAGGGGAGGGGATAAATTTAATCTCTGCCTGCCTAAAACCCCACACCAAAACAAAATCTTAGTGGATGAAAGACTTAAATGTAAAAAAAGTAAACTATAAAAATACTGTCAGAAAATATGGAAGAATATTTATTAAAAATCTTGAAGTGGGGAAGACTTTTCTAAGTGTGACCAAAAAACCCAGAAACTGTCAAAGAAAATAGTGATAAATGTATCACATATAAAACCAAAAATTCCTGAAGGCCCCCCAAATTTAAAAAGTTAAAAGACACATGAAAACCTGGGGCGGGGGGAGGAGGAAATCTTGCAATCATAAACAAAAGAGAAAAACCCAACAATTCTATGGGAGAATGGCCACAGGCTATGAACTGACAGTTCACAGAGGGAAATACCAATGGTTCTTAACATATGGACATATAAAAAGACTTTGGACTTGAGTAGTAATAAAAGGAATACAGCTCAAAAGTACAGCAAAATGAAGTCCTTACCTATCTGGTAAACAGCAGAGTTCCAAACGCACTTAACGAAGGTATGGAGAATTTTTTAAAATAAATATGTAACTGATAAAAATGTATTTGATGAGCCTGAAGGTGATTGGATATAGGAAAATGCTAGTTGCTGCTTCAGTTACACTCCACAATTTCATTTACCTAACACAAAAGAAGTGTATTTTTTGTACATGAAATAGTCCAGTGCAGGATTTCCTAGTTGTGGGAGTGACTACTTCCATATTTTTGCTCTGTGATCTTTACAAAGATTTGGTAATTAGTTCCCTGTGTTAACTTCCCTCGGATGGACCTAGAGTTGTCCCTGTGTTTTGAACTGGAGAAGAACTGATACGGGGATTCATCTGCCAAGACTCTGCAACAAGTCTCGTTATTAGTGGTGAGACGTTAGCGGATTTCCCATGAAGGCAAGACTGGGACAAGATGCCAACCCTGGCTGCTTCCTGGGAACACTGTCTGGGCAATGAGCAAAGGAAGTGGATTTTAAGGAATTAAAAAATAAGGCAACATAACTGTCATTAGGACAAATTGGATGTTTGGCAACACTTCCGGGGACTATATCATTAAAGAAAAATCAACTGCGTGCTTACAAATGCTATGTGAAAGGTTTCATTTCTTGAAAGGAAAGAAGGAATCGTCAAAGGAAATATGGTAAAATAATTATCTGTTAGATCTGGGTGCCGTGTGTATAGATGTCTCTTATAGTTTTCTCTCTTTCTTTGAAGAAAAAGAACTACTTCTGGTCAGAGCTCAAAGTTTTCTTGTTACTAAAACCCAACTATACAGTAAATTAAATTACAGAATACATGGGAACACTGTATAGGCAATAAGGTATTAATGCTTAGTAAATATTACGTGAAAGAAAAATGTTTTTGAGACCAATCACAATAATTTGATAGCATATATACCACCTCCCTCCCCAACACTATAAAATGAACTTGTTTCCTCAGCACATGCGCACAGGGGCAGAGGGAGAGGGAAGGGGAGACAAAACTCAGATAAAGGACATAAGTCTCACAGAAGCCAAAGACTGAAGCCAAAATTCCAGGGAAACTAGAAAGCCACCAGGAACCAGGGCTGCTCTATGTTTATAGGCTATGGGGCAGATTCTTTATATGGTGCTGTAGGCTGGACAGACAACGAAAGACATGGCTAATGTGCTTATTAACCACGAAGGTGGTTACGCACCTCTAACAAACGGCCCACTCATTCATTCATCTACTACAACATCAGCAAAATAGTGGCTGCCATTGCTAATCCTCAAATTACCTTCTCTAAACTTCTTTGTACCACCTTTAAGTCTAGAATTCTAGAAACTGGTAAACTATACCACATTTGAAAGCTACTACATTTCAATTACCCAAATAAACAGAACTTTTCACTTTTATACTTGGTAAGGGAAGTTAGCAATGGAAACTGAAATAGAATAGCCCCAAATAAAAAGAAATTCTAAAAATTTAATGTTCAACTTTAGTTTTATAAAACAACATATTTAACCTGATGTGGGGTCATGAGCTACCAAATATAGGAGTTGGATTTCATAACTATAAAGTCCTACTGCTTTATAAGACCGCATCTTCTCACGGGACCTTCTTTAAGAACACCGTGAATACTACTGATGGGGATGGTGCCCTCTCTTGACTGGCCAGCTGCTGCACTGCCCAAGCCATCAGACTTCTTCATTTCATACTTCTCTCCGACTGTATGATGCCAGTTACTCCAAAGCTCTGAGTAACTGGATCAGTCAGGTTGGTCGGAGAAGCAAACCAGGAGGAAGAGTGTTTGTATGCTAAGTAGAGGCAAGGTGGTGGTGACTTCCATTCGGACTTTTCTACTAGAATCACCTTTATTCCAACAGTCAGGAAACCAATGGAGGGCTACTACCAGATGCTGAGTATGTCTATTCCAACTGTGCATGCCAAAATTGGAGAAATAACTGTAGGTTATGAATTCAGGATTTTCAGAAGCTTCTCCTTTCACTGGTGGACCATGACCACACTTTGGTCTCTAGGAATGAGTTCCAGAGTCCTACAATCCCCACGAAGTTAGGTTATTCCATTTCACCACTGCACATCACCCTGGTAAATGACCGCAGGTCCCTTTGGGGATGGTTATAAGGAAGATTTACAGAATATATTTTTGACCGTGTAACCCTCTGGGGAACCTGGTCTCCCTTAACTCTAGGGGCTCTGGGTTGTGAATTGTCTCAATCTGGGAACGGTTTTAGGGGCCAAGACTCTCTGTTATGTGATTCAAGTCAGATTTCTGCTCATCTGAACTAGGGTTTCCAGACTTCAGCAGACTGGCTCTCTATTCTGACCTAGGGACACCATGCGCAATTAGCCAACACCAAGATCTCCTTGGATCAACTTGTTCTGAGAATTACTTTGGCTCTGTGGTTTGTTAACCACACCTACCTCATGTCTGGCAATTCAGTACTGCCCCTTGGTCCCTGCCACCTCGGGAACTTACCCTCTTTTGGTTCCAGGTTTCAGTGAGCATCCAAGTAAACTGGTAAAGCCACTCTCTGTTCCTTGACCTAACATATGGGGTCCAGAACTGCTGCTCTGTGCCCCTATACCCATACATTTGGCCCGATCTTACTTTATGCTCTCCCCACCCTGCTCCAACACTCTTAAAATCCCAAACACCCAACATATTTTTATCAATTGAAATCGGCAAAAATTTGCCATTCTTTTAGTGCATTTGGTTCCTTCTCATAAGTCATTTTATAACTGAGCTCCTGAGGCCTGCCAGCATTTAAGTCTGGTTACATACAGGTCAAGAAACAACAGGAGGTGGCCCTGCACCAAGGTCCTGTGCAGGCTCCGTCTCCTCTCAGGTTCGTTAGGTGAGGGGACACTGACCTTTTCAGACAGAAGAGAAGGGCTGCTTCTGCTGGCAAAGAAGGCTGGGTAGAATTTAGGTTGAGGACCGAGTTTCATTTAAGTCTGCCCATAGAATCCACATACCGACTGATTTTATAGAGAGAGAGGGAGGAAGAGAGAGAAACATCAATTTGTTCTTCCATTTCATTGGTTGATTCTTGTATGTGCCCTGACTAGAACTTGCAACCTTGACGTATCGGGACAATGCTCTAACCAACCGAGCTGCCGGCCAGGGCCCACATGCCAGTTTTCAAAATTGCTCTTCTTCCCAGCCAGTACCCTAAGTTGAACAACAACAACAACAACAAAAACCCTGTGGAACTGTAAAACCAATTTGCCTTGTAATTCAATCACCTAAAGAATTAACTTTTGGTTTATTTCTCAGAAATCTTTCAGAAACTTTGCTTCTGCATGAGATAGCATTTCTTTTAGTATAGTCATAAATTAGTGATTCTGAATGTCCCTAGAATCCCCTGGCTTGTAAGTTACAAAAAAAAAAGTCACCTTAATATTGAGAACCAAGTTCCATTCCTTCGAAAACTCATTCATGTGACTAAAACCTTGGGCCTCTTCTGAGATTCTGTCTTGCAGACGTATCTCTGCGGTTTTCAGAGGTTGTCACAGTCTCACAAACCATGTGAGTCTGCCGTGTGTGCCACTGCTGTCCCTTGGATCTGGACTCTGTGTGGCTCTGGGCCACCTGGCTCCTGCCTCTGCTGTGGTCACCCTATCCCCTGCGTCCAGTCAGCCCATGTCACTGTCACCACCAGTCTGCCCCAGGCCGCTAGTGCTCACCTTGCTCTTCTAAAGTGGGTAAAGAAATAATTTCCTCTTCCTTGTGTTCTGTGCTCTCGTGGAAGCCCACTTCGGGGCTGCCTGGGGCCTGAGGCGTTACGTAGTTTAGGTGATTGAATTCAGTATTATGCACACACTTCCCTTCCAGACATATCCAGGCTGGAGTCAGAACCTGTGGGGAGCTCGAAGAGCGGGAGGCAGTGTATGGACCCAAACCCTCAAAGTCGCGGGCCTCAGGGCTGAGTTTGGTTGACCGTGTCAGGCTTCTTTCCCAGAGATTGTGACAAACTTCCTCTAGCAGCTGCATCATCCACTTTTCTTTTAGCCAGCTTCCGACTCAGTTTGAGTTCCTATCATGAGCATTTTTTCAAATATTTGTCCCAAAAGATGCCTGAACTTGCCCTGAATGGTGTGGTTCAGTGGGTTGGGCATTGTCCCACAACCAAAGGTTGCTGGTTCGATTCCCAATCAAGACACAGGTCTGTGTTACGGGTTCGATCCCTGGTGGGGGCTGGCTTGATTCCTGGTGGGGCGTGTATGAGAGGCAACCGATCTACGTCTCTCTCACATCGATGTCTCTCTTCCTCTATTTCTCCCTCCCTGCCCTTCTCTCTAAAAATAAATAAATAAAATATTTAAAAAAAAAGATAACTTGCGGCTCAATCAAGAATATCAACAGATCCAGTAGTGTGTGTAGGCCTCGTTCACACGGGAGCACAGAGGACAGCCCCTCCATTTCAGGATTTAAACTCACATTTGGCTTTTTCCTAGGGAAGTAACACACTCACATATACATACTTATGGGCATACACACGCATCTGTGAACAAAACGAAAGTCTTTGCCCTCTGGAGTTTACATTTCAGTGGAGAGACAGATAATAAATAACATAAAATAAATTTAAAAATATATGTATTAGCAGGTGATGACTACAGAGAAAAGGGAACTGTAGAACAGGGTAAGGATAATCAGAAGTGCCAGCAGTGTGTGCATGCACATGTGTGAGTGTGTGCACGCACATCACCATATGAATGTGTGTGCACGTGTGCATGCATGTGTGCACACACATCCCTGTGTGGATGTGTGCATGTACTGTGCACGCACATGAGTGTGCATGCAGTGGGTACCTTGTGTGCATGCTCGTGTGTGAGTGTGTGTGTCTCTGCGTGGGTACAGCTGTGGAAGTAAACAGGGGGCTAGGACAAGGCTCACTGAGAAGGTCCCCTCACTGAGGGGAGACATGGAGGAGAGGAAGTCGGCTAAGGGGAAGGACGCTGCAGGCAGACAGGGCAGCCAGGTCAACGCCCTTGCCCCAGAGTGGGTCCATGGTAATAGAGGACCAGCACGGAGGCCAGTGAGTGAAGGGGAGAGTGGAGACTGAGGTCAGACATAATGGGGTGCCACATTAAGTAGGACCCTGAGCCTACTGTAAGAGTTTGGCTTTTACTTAGAGTAAAATGGGAAGTTACTAGAGGATTCTGAATAGACAAATGATACAATCTGTCTTACATTCTTATAGTTCACTCTGGCTACTAACTATGGGGTTTAGGTTAGAGGAAGAAAGAGAGTGAGGAGGGTACTGGGTTAGTTCAGGTGCGAGAGGGTGGTAGCGCAGACCAGGGTAGTAACAGAGGAAGCGGGGAGTAACTAGATTCTGGTGATATTGGAAGGGAGTGCCAAATAAGGTTTCCCGATAAACCAGTTGTGAGAGAAAGGAGTCAAAGCTTACACAAAGGCAGTGACCGAGCAGATGGAAAGATGGAGTTGTCAGGGGCTTTCAAGGTACAGGTGGAAGAATAGAGCTGAAACTCTGTTTAGACCACAGGTGGCGAACACAAGGCCTGCGGCGGGCTGAACCCAGCCCTCCACCTTGTTTTATTCAGCCTAGAACCTTCTTTCTACCCAGCGGCAGCACTGAGCTCCTTGCCCTTAGTTAAGGAGTAGTTGCATTTACACAGTCCTAAAATTACATTCAGCCCTTTGAAGGTGACCATGAGGCTGATGTGCCTCCGGTGAAAATGAGTTTGACACCCCTGGTTTAGATCTGTGGATTTTAAGATTCCTGTTCGATAGTCAAGTGGCAGTGTTGAACTGGCTGTTGGATACTGTCAGGAATTCAAAAGAGATATCTGAGCTAGAGAGATAACTTCGGGAGTGTCAGAATGGAAGGTACATTTATAGGCCAGAGAACAGATGAGATCATCAAGGTAGGCAATGCAGGGAGAAAAGGAGGGAGGGCCCAGGACCGAGCCTGGGGCACTCCAACTCCAAGAGGCTGGAGGGCGGAGACCAAGTCAGCCAGAGACTGGGAGGGAGGAGGAAAGCCAAGAGGGTGGTGTACTGGAAGCCAAGTGAAGAAAGTGCATGGAGGAGTGACTGATGACGTCATAAAATGGCGCCGGTCAGCTACGATGAGCTCTGAGGACTGACCGCCAGAGTGCTCAGCATGAGGCCTGCCGATGGCCTCCACAAGCACACTTTCGGTGCAGTGGTGTGGGCAAAGGCCTTGCTGGAGGAGGTTCAGGGGAGAGTGGGGAGGGAAAGAGTGGAGACAGAATTTACAGATGGCTATTAAGGAGTTTGTACAGAAATCGTGCAGCAGATGAGAGCAGAAAGCAGGTCAAAAGGAGTTTTCGTTTATTTCATCAAAGACCGTAGAAATAATAGCATGCTTGTTGGCTGACAGACAGTGAAAAACTGACACCATGGGCTAGAGAGCAGGAACAATTGGAGCAACTTCACTGTCTACTGATTCACACGCTAATCTCTCCTGGCGATGCCCTCGCAGCCACACCCCAAAACAATGTTTAACCAGTTATCTGGGCATCCTTTGGCCCAGTCACGTTGACACAAACAAACTGACCATCACACCCAGCCAAAGTGACATGGATTTGGCCCCTCCACTGCGGACAGCACAGCACTACACATGCCAAATGCAAAGGAAGGGAGGAACGGGCCCCCACAGTGAACAGCCTCTTGTGTGAGCACCCCGCCAGTGGGGAAAACCCACAGACAGCTATGAGCAACCCTTGGACAGCCGCTCTCCCTTTCCAGAGGATGAAGCTTTCACGGACTATTTCTATTACAGGATAGAGAAGCTTCATGCCTAACACAATATCCTCTGACTTCTACAATTTCTAAAGTAGAGAGGAAAATGTTTCTAGTTAGTTGCAAAAATGAATTCTTCTTTCTCATTTTCCCTATTTTCAGCCCTTTTCCCCTTACTTCCCATCAGTTGTTTTCCACAGGTGAATTGTGTAAATTTAATATTTTATTAATTATTAGCATTGAAAAGAACATGGCAAGTTACCATTGATTTTAATGTATATATGAAGTCAGAAATCAAATAACTAAACTCTACCCGAAGAATGTTTACAATAAACATTGTGTAAAGTTATGCTTTCAGGATAAGACAATCAGTAATATTAACAGTATACGGCTCCCCGAACCTTTCCCACAGCTCTGACTCATCATTATGTAATGCTCGCATGATGAGCTCTCCTGGTTTCAATTCCTAAGAAAGAGTAACTAAGTTTTTCTACTTAATAGCTCTGTGTATACAAGAAATTCCCACTTAAATTTCAGTATTGGGATAGAATCTTACAGTGCAAAAATAAAACAGACTTTTCATAAACACACACATCAGATCAGTAAGGAGTTCAGTTCTTAGCAGTCCAAAAGTCCCTGAGTCCTGAGACAGGATCCCAGAGAAGGTGAGGACACAGGCTTTTGCCTGCAGACGGCTTGGGTTGCCGCCCAGGTTTACCTACCAGCTTTGTGTGCAGGGTCAGATTATCTAAGTGTAATAGGGTGCAGCCAAGAGGGGGACCCCAAATAGGGATTTGGAATGGGGTCCAGAACTCAAGGTGTTCAGGAAATATTAGGATGTCCTCACCACCACCCCCCAACCCCTCAGATGTGGGTGGAGGGAAGGGACACATGGAGCAGGGCCATTGAGAGCTGTTCTGTATAGCAACAGCTTTGCAGCTAACCTCTGGGGTGGTCATTTAACACATCTATAATCTTTAACTGGTTGCATAGATATGTTAAATGGCTGTGGCCATGCTCTGAGCCAGGGGGATGGAAGTCACTTCCCCACCAAGACATAACTGGGGGGCAGGTCCCCCGAGTTGCAGTGCCTACGTGGGAGCTTGGAGAAGATTGGCTTCATAACATGGGGCTACACCTGCCCAGACCCACGATGGCAGCCCAGTAAAGCTGGAAGGATATGAGAGGGGTAGCAAATGTAGCCGATGGTGAGAGGAGTCAGAAATGGGGCTCAGAGGAAGACTGGCCCGGGGATTTAAAAACCCAGACTCGGCAGCCATTGAGGGAAGAATCACCTGGCTTTGGCAGAGTGGAGACTCCCGTGGCCATTGTGCAGAGAGGACCACGCGGATGTGGCAATAGAAAGGAGAGCCACGTGGCTTTGCCAGAATGGAGACCCTGTAGTTTTAGAAGGGGGAACCATCACCCGGCTTTAGCAGAGATCCCGGGGACACAGCTGATGGTGCTGGGAATGAGGGAGACCTACCAACCGAGATGGATTACTGGGAAGAACCAGGGGCTGCCTGAGCCCTGAGTTCTATTTCTTTTCCTGAGATACGGTACCCCAGACTGGGCAAAGGGGGAAGGAAGGACTGTGCGTGTTTGTGGGTGTTTTAAGGGACTTTGGGATTTTGATGAAGACATTAGGTCACTACTTTAAGTTTGTATAGCATTAAATAAACATTTCCTTTTCTTTTCACGAATCTCTGGCATTGAGAGATGTTTTTCCTATAGGCGGCAGACATAACAAGCCTGGGGGGTTTATTTCAGTAATAGTATATCACCCTTAAGCCCCCGCCTTGTTGCTCTGTAACAAAACCTCTCTGTGCATCAGTTTCCTTATCTCTAAAGGAAGAATAACTGTCCAGACTTGCAATTGATATTTTAACTACTTCAAAATAGCACCGGGCACATTGTAAGATCTTTATATGCTAGCAATTATTTGCATGATTTGATAATGACACTGAATCAAAGAAACCAGAGATACTGATACATAAAATTTAAAACAAACAAAATGAGTGGAGGTGCCAACTCGCACACACCCCTGCACTTGCCTTTACGTCTCTAGTGCGTGCCTGTTGCAGATGAGTACCCCGCAATCCTGTTTGGCCCCAGGTGACACACTATCTGCTTCTCGTCCAGTTGTTCTGCCTCAGCAGCTTCTTTCACAGAGTGACGTGTGCTCTGCGTGTGCACTGGCACGGACGAGCCACCCTTGCCTTCTCAATACCACGTCCAGTGATTCCCCCAGAAAGACAAATACAGGGGCAGCGTCATTTTCTACCTCCGTCCTGCCACTCACTGAGTTTTTGTTTCCTGCTCTGCTTGCCACCAAGCTTCCAGATTTGTCCTAGATTCAAATCTTCCGGCCTGTCCCCCTGAAAGGTACAATAAGCATGGACTGTTTTCTTGGCTAACAGAATTAAATCATTGTCACCCCACCCATTTTCTTAAAATAGCAGATTATTTTCTCACCTTCCTAGCACTGCTTCTTAGCTAATTTAATTGACTCATCGTCACCCTATCCATTTACTTAAAATGGGAAATTGTTTCTTTCTTCTTCCTTTCTCATTCTAAATGGAACTCAGCTAACTATAAAACATGAGCCTTTCTTTCCTCTATTGCCATTTAACCTGCAGCATCTTCAAGCCAGAATTGAATGTCAACAGCCATCAGAAAGATGACTCCTTTCTTTGCTTCCCCTAAATACACCTGGGCACGGGTCTTCCCTTTGGAGACTGGATATGCAACTGACTGCAGGGGGCATACAGGGCAGGATGCATGGAAGGGCACAGATGCCAACTTGGAAAGCTGACTTTCCATTGATCTGACAAAGACTCTGCTCTCTTATGATCAATATTACAAATCAAATTTTAAAATGCAGTCTTCTTCATAAAACAAAATCTCCCCCCAAATGGGTTATCATCATAGACGAATGATTTGTGCTCACCTCTCTAACCAGTGGGCATCATCTAATCCACTGGGGGCCTGAATGCAACAAAAAGGTGGAAAAAAAGTGAATTTGCTTTCTGTTTGAGCTGAGACATCCATCTTTTGCCCCTGGACATTAGTGCTTTTGGTCCTTGGGCTTTCAGACTCTGACTAGGACCAACATCATCACGCTCCATCACGCTCCACCACCCCCACCCCCACCCCCAGCCTCCAGCCTTCAGACTGGCACTGAATCACACCACTGGCTCCCCCGGTTCTCCAGCTTGGAGGGGGCGCACTGCGGAACTTCTTGGCCTCCATAAACAGCACGAGCCAATTTCTACAATAAACACAGATATTCATATCTATTTGTGTTTTTCTGGAGAACCCTCACTAACACTCTGAGTGAAAGAGTGGACAAGCAGAACATTTAGTCTCGGGTGAGGTACTCCCGAGAACATTCTGGCCTTGGAGACACACAAACGCACGTGTTGAACTGGGGATAGTCACACACACGCAGGCGCTGACAGCGCAGAACTGTGCTGCAGCGAGGGGGCTGTCGCAAACGTCTCCGGGAATCCCACTCCATCCATGGCTCGTCCTGAGCAAAATTCCAGAAGTCGTTCTGCTGGATTTGCTTTGTGATCTTAAATAATTTATTGTCTTCGGTCATTCCACCTCATTTTCTACATCTATAATAGGCATTCTATCAAGATGCCATGGAGTCACATTAGCTAACGTGCTGCTGCAGAGGAAATAAGTGTTATGTACTGCTTGCTTGGAAATATATTTTCTGAGAAAAAACAGGATTATTCCTAAAACAAATGACATAATTAAATGCAAGTATATGACCAGAGCATAAAGTGCTGACAGCTTACATTTATAGAAATTCAATACTTTTAAGTAATTCCTGTATCAACCATTACTCATCCATACTGATATAAAATATAGAGGAATTAGAGTGATCATAAGCAGAAATAATCAAAACCTTACTCCAATACATTTATATTGCAATTGCTGTGGCAACCCACAACTTTTCTTTTCCTGCATTGTGTGTACATTGAAGCCACAAAACGTCTTGGCAAACGACATTATAGCAGCCCCAGGCCTGAGAACAATAGTAAATAACCCATCCCAATACAATACCCAATTGTATTTTTGGTCATATTTTTCACTACTGTGGAGGGAAATAATAAAACACTACAGTTCCTGGAAAATATGGCCAGACTTTATTTTTAGTGTAAAGGGTCAGAGTTTCATTCTTCTGAAAAGGGTACTGAGGTACACTCAGAATAAGCAACTAATGTGGACTTAAATATAGGTCGCTATCAGGTAGCTTCTTAGTACCAAACTTAATTGAGTTAATTAAATGGTAATTGATGATTTTTAAATCTTAAAATATACCAGGACTGTGGCCTTGCCACTTACTGATGTAATTTTACTGATGTAATTTTATGTTCAAGTCACTAAGCCAAGATCACAGGAGCTAAAAATACAATATAAATTGTACTCTTTTTAAATAAAAAGTTGTATTGTAGCACAATATACATATATGCAGAAAGATACAAAAATCACAAGTATGTGAGTTCAATACATTTTCACAAAATGAACATTGTGCAATACCCACTTGGATCAAAATATAGAACATTACTAATACCCTTGTAGCTTGCTTCCAGTTCGGGCTAATAGAAATGGTAACGCTGCCACCATTTTTGTACATGTCCCTTGGAGAACATAGTTCCATACCTCCAGGGTACAAACGCTGGTTCACAGGACATGAGTGTGCCCAGCTTTAGTAGATACTGCCAAAGAGGGTCCAGAGTTGGACCGATCTGCATTCCTGGTGCTCCACACCCTTGTCGACTCTTGGTATTATCTGTCATTTTTATTTCAGTCATTCTAGTGAGCATGTAGTCAAATTGCCTCGCACTTTTATTTTTTCCATTTCCATGGTGAATAATATAGTTGTGCATGTTTTTCACAGTTTATGGGCTAATCAGATGTCCCCTTTGGGAGAAGTCTATTCAAGCCCTGTGTCCATTTTTCTAAGGTAAGTCTTCTGTATATTGATTTGGAGGAATTCTTTACCTATCCAGGATATAAATCAGGTACACATATTGAAAATATCTTCTTCCACTTTGTAGTTTCTGATCATTTTCTTAATCTGTTTTTGACAATGTGTCCTTAAGTTTAATGTAGCCCAATTAATCATTAATTTTCTTCTATGGTTAATGCTTTTTTGTGTCCTAGTTAAAAAATATTTGCCTGACCCAAAGTCAACAAGATATTCTTTTATGTTTTCCTTTAAAATCTTTGTTGTTTTCTCTTTCATGTTTAGATCTACATGACATTTGAAATGAATTTTTAAAAGATTTTATTTATTTATTTTCAGAGGGAAAGGGAAGGAAAAAGGGAGGGAGAGAAGCATCAGTGTGCGGCTGCCTCTCATGCACCCCCTACTGGGAACCTGGCCTGTAACCCAGGCATGTGCCCTGACTGGGAATCCAACCAGCAACCCCTTGCTTCGCAGGCTGGCACCCAATGCACTAAGCCACACCAGCCAGGGCTGAAATTAATTTTTTAGTATAGTGTGAGATAAGTACCAAGATTTTTTTTCATATTGATAACCCACTTACCCACTCCACTTAGTGAAAGGGTCGTCTTTGCTAAAGACAGGCCTACACAAGAAGGCACATTCAGAAAACATGTCTTTAAAAGCAGAATTGTATATAATTATGTGGCAAATTTGGAATGTTCTAGATTGCCAATTAGATAGTGTAAGAAAATTAATTTGTCTTTAGACTAGAGGCTAGCAAAGTTTTAATGTAAAGAATGAGACAGTAGATATTTTAGGCTCATATAGTTTCTATCACAACTAGTCACTGTTGCTACAGTATACTGCCGTGTCAAGGAAGTAGCCACAGACAGCGCCTAAATGAATAGCCATGGTTGCAGTCCAACCAAACTTCATTTATAAAAATAGGTAGAAGGCTGGATTGAGCCTGATGGAAGTCTGGATTTTGCTAACTTGTGCTCTAGGTTGTCATCAGATTACCAAATAATTATGTATTTCTTGATTTCCTTGCATCAATGAAAGCCTGATGCAGGAACAGGCAGCTGGCAGACCGGGGCCTGATCCTGCTTGGGGACCGTTCACAGGACTCAGTGCAGATTCACCCAGTCTCAGCTACCTCAGCTCTTTCCCGAGCACCTATGTCAAGACTGACTGAGTCATCTCGAACTGCCCCAATGAATCATCCCCAGGCAGTCATGTAGTAGGAGTCTCTGGAAAGATTTGGAAGGATCGATTATGAAGTTCCCTGAGATGAGAGGGAAGGATCTTCTTCAAGGACCTGACTGGAACACTGCCTCAGTGGACACACCCAGGGGGACCTGGAGATCAGGAAAACCTGCACACAGGACTGGAAACATCACTGTGTCCCCCGCTCCAGTTTAGACGAGCCGTGTACTCCATGTAAATTTAAAAAGACTGTATCCTCACCCTCTGCCAACAGCCTGTTTCTGTCAATCGCTTCACAAGCCCTTAGAACAGCTACACTTCGGATTACAGAGTATGACCTTCACTGGAAGTGAACACGAGAAATTGGTTCAAGCCACACACCAATCACAAGGAAAAACCAGGTGTCGTCCAAGTGGCAAACACTCTCCCCTTCTGAAAATGTTCTTCGTGCACTCCTTGATATGACATCACCAGGTGAAGTCAGTTTTGTTACGGGTCTAAATAGAAAAGTGAAGCTGTCGATGCATTTTGCTAAGCATTTTAGGCTTCAGCCTCCCTCATGGATTAGTCAAATTTCCATTTGTAATTTATGTATTTTAATTAACCATCATCATTTTTAAATAATGGGTTAAAGTGTCATGAGAAGTGAATCAAATTTTACTTAGGTAGTTGTTTAATCAAATCGCAGGATTTTAGAGATAACAGCAGTGGACAAGCCGGCTACCTCTGAGCATTCTCCTAAGTCTTTCCTGAGTTCCTCACGTACACACAGTTGTTTGAATCAAAGGTTGTTCCCTTCATGTAAACAAGGCCAACGAACTGTTCCCAGACAATCTGGAATTTGGACCAAGGGATTTTAGCCTGGAGTGGCTGCTCTTGAACAGAGGAGGTGAAAACTCAGGAGCTGCTGTTGGCATTTACTTTCCTCCCTCGAACTGAAAAACAGAGCCAACAGTGAAGCAGCAGCAAGCGCGGGGGCAGGGGTGAGGGCAGCGTGGGCTGCGTGCGGATGGCCCTCCAGTCTGTTCCTGCAGCCCCACTCCGACCAGCCTGAGTCTGGGAGACACAAACTTAACTCTGTAAACCAATTCCCTTTCAAGCTAGCCAAAGGGGAAATTCCAGTAGACATTAGTAAAATATTTCTAACTAACACATTATCTAGTTCACACTTCTCATTACACAGGAAAAGAAACGGAAGTCTGGGGATGATGAATGATTTGCTCAAGGACCCCGTTGCCAGTGACACAGCTGTGGTTAGGATCTCCTGTTCCCTCTTTGGGGGACTTTTCACCAGGTGGTGCTAGACAGACATCTATTAAATGAATGAATGACTCCATTCAGTAACTCACTACAAATCTCAACTTTTAATTAGCTCTTTTCTAATGGGCTCGACATCTTCGTTTGGTCTGAATAGGTAACATAACTGTCCCTGGGGAACTTCGCAGAAGAGGAACACCCAGCTTTGGTTATACTGCTCAAGCCGTTTGAACTGCCTAGGAAAAGTGTAGGTGATGAAGTGGATTTGTGCATTGCCCCATGCCCTTGCTCCTGGGAGTGCTGGCTGCTGGAGGTCCATGGCTCCTGCTCCTTCTGGAATTGTGCCCAGAAGGGGATTGCCTCACTGAAGTTATAAAGCCTTTTCCTTGGGTTCATCCTGCTCTCCACGGAACAAAAGCCGGCCCCTTGTCTCAGGTCAGCACAATCTGGAAGGCCATTTAGCTCAAGGCCTTGTTTGTAGCTGTATCGCAGCTCCCCAGCTCCCTCTGCCTAGTCACCGCTCCCTCCCTCACAGGGCTTATTCCGGAGCCCACCCCCTAACTTAAACCTCCTACAAGCAAATCTCTATCTCCAAGTCTGTTTTTCTGCAAATCTTATCTAAGACAGTAGCTTTCACTTTGTTGCCAGAGTAAAAAACAAGAGGAAGAAGAAAAGCTCACAGAACAGTCTGTGGCAGAGAGCTTGCTCCCCCAGTTCTCCTGCCTCACAAAGTCCTATTTTGGCTTCCTTTTTTTTTTTTTTAAATGGTGTTAGGTGTGAGTTATTTTATATCTGTTTACTTCTCCAAGAGATAAAAAGCACATCATCTTTCTATTTATTATGGTCTACAAACCACTTTCTAATAAATTACTTTCATATTCTTAAAACTGTGTTTAATCCCTAAAATAGCACTAATCATACCAAAATCGTCCACTTCCCTGCTGGTCTTCCCTGCTAGACTATCTTGTCTTTGATTCTCTAGCACCTCTGGGAGACGGACCCTGGGCAATCCAGTTAATAATGTCAATTGAGTAAATGGAAAGACTGCAGTCAGTTGACATTAGGAAAAAGATGCCAAACAGGAAAAAACTCAATTGAAGGCCCGAATCACATTCTTTGAGTTAGATTTCTTACACTCAGAAGTCTTCAGATATTAACAATGAAATGCCGGAAAGACATTTTAAAATCTTGTGTATTTTTTTCCTTAGAAGTATCAGTTTCTGGAATTTGGAGTCTGGCAACACGTAGACTAAGCTAATGTTGGACCATTCCCCCAACAAAATGCTGAATAAGATTCCATTTTCATTTCCTCCAACTTTGATTCTGAAAAATTTCAAAACTAAGGGAAAGTTGAAAGTCTGTAAAAAAAAAAAAACGCATCAAAAACTGTTTTTCCCTTTCTCTCTTTGAGTGAAGTTCATCTGCATGAACTTATGGGTTATTTTATTTTGTATGTAGTGTGTTAGGCCATTATACATAAGTAGCCCCAAATTTGATCAGTAAGAGTTCCTTCAGTCTCGCTCCTGTGTCCTAAGACGACCCCGGGAGCCTTTCAGCACAGCATTGCATTCTGGCTTGTCCTACAAGGCTGAGCCCACGAGAGCAGAAAGCGACTTCCCACAGGCCAGAATGGAGAGATCTGAAAGCCCACGCAGAGTGAAGCTATAGGCTGACATGGAGATGGTCCTGGAGGCTGTGAGGAACCTGACAATAGACCGTTCACACAGCTAGGGACTTAGCTAGTTCTCACATATCAACAGGTGATGAGTCCCTGGACTTGGGTGTAGCAGGAAGTAGAACTGTATCTGTTCTTCTTTTGTTTGCTTTGTTTCCTTTCTAGATTCCATATGAGACCATCCAGTATTTGTCTCTTTCTGTCTGACTTATTTCACTAAGCATGATGCCCTCAAAGTCCACCCATGTAGTTGCAAATGAGATTGCCTTCTTTTTTACGGCTGAGTAACACTCCATTGTATGCACATGTATGTGCGCATCACGTTTTCTTTACCCACTCACCCGCTGATGGACACTCAGGTTGCTTCCATGTCTTGGCTACTGTAAATAACGCTGCAGTGAACATGGGGGTGCACATGACTTCTCCAATTCGTGTTTTCAGGACCTTTGGGTGAGGACTCAGCAGTAGAATCGCTGGGTCGCATGGTAACTCTATTTTTAATTTTTAAAGGGGATTCCACACTGTTTTCCATAGTGGCTGAACTAATTTACTTTCCTACCAACAGTGCAGGAGATTCCCATTTCTCCACATCCTCTCCAACACTTACTTCAGATCTTTTTTGATAACAGACATTCTAACAGGTGTGAAATGATATCTCTTTATGGTTTTGATTTGCATTTCCCTGGTTATTACTGATGTTCAGCACCTTTTCATGTCTGTTTGTCATCTGTATGTCCTCTTTGGAAAAAATGTATTCAGATCCTCAGCCTACATTTATTTTTTTTTAATTTTTAAAGATTTTATTTACTTATTTTTAGAGAGAAGAGAGGAGAGGGAGAAAGAGAGGGAGAGAAACACCAATGTGTGGCTGCCTCTCACACATCCCCTACTGGGGACCTGGCCCACAACCCAGCCATGTGTCCTGACTGGGAATCAAGCTGGCGACCCTTTAGTTTGCAGGCAGGCACTCAGTCCACTGGGCCACACCAGCCAGGGCCTCAGCCTACTTTTAAAGTAGATTGTTCATTATTATTATTTTTATCATTGATTTGCATGACTGCTTCATATATTTTGGTTATTAACACCTTATCAGATACATGATGTGCAAACATTTCCTCCCATTCTCTAAGCTGCCTTTTCACTTTGTTGACAGTTCCCTTTGCTGTATAATGTAAATAAGTCTTGGTGTGGATAAACGCCTTAATTTCTCTTAGGTAAATACCTTGGAGTGGCAAGTCTGGTATATAGGGAGTATATGGTTAACTTTTTAAAAAACTGCTGGACAGTTTTCCAAAGTTGTTCTGCCATTTTTCCATCCTTGCCAACCCTTGGCATGGTCAGTCACCCTAATTTTACGTGTGTAGTAGCATTTCATACCTTTTAATTTCTAGTGACTAATGATGTTGAGTTCTTATTTTCCATTTGTATATCTTTTTCAATAAAGTGCTCAAATATTTATCTATTAAAAATTGGGTTATTTTATTATTATTAAAAGTTCTTTACATATTCTAGATAAAAGTTCCTTATCAGTTTATGATTTGTAAACATTTTCTCCCAGTTATCTTTTGCAAAGCAAAGGTTTTTAATTTTGATAAAGCCTAGTTTATTAATTTTTTCTTTTATGCATTCAGTTTTTGGTGCCATATCTAAGAAATCTTTGCCTAACCCAAAGTCACAAAGATTTTTCCTATTACTTCAAAAAGTTTTATAGTTTTTAAGTTTTACATTTAGGTCTGTGATCAATATTGAGTTAATTTTTGTCTATGGTATGAGGTCTGAGTCAGAGTGCCATTTTATTTTTTTGCATTGGACAATTAATTTTACTCTTTTGTCATGGTTGATAGAGCTATTTATGGACCTTAATTATTCCTCACACATTTTTGAGTAAGTTTTACTAGTTCTTCAAAAAATCCTACTATAATATTCACTGTGACTACAATGAATTTAGAGATCATTGGGGAGAGCTGACATGAGCATATGTTAGTTATTTCACTGAAATTCCTGAGACAATCATCAAGGCTACCTCCATTCTGCTAAGCCTACTGGAATTTTAACTGCAATTGCAATACTGGAATTTTTACTGTGAGTATAATACAATTACCCCCTCTTCAATGACACACTTTCTGGACTTGGCCTCTAGGACTCTACATACCAGAGATCAACAAACGTTTTCTCTACGGAAGCCAGATAGCAATTTTAGGCTTTGTGGATTCATTTTTGCTGTAATTACTCAACTATACCATTGTAGTGTGAAAGCAGTCATAGACAATATGTAAATGAATTAAGTGTGGTAGTGTTCCAGTAAAAATTTATTTACAGGAAAAGGTAATGGGTCAGATTTGACCCCTGTGAGGCATTACTTGCCAACATCTGCTCTACGTTCTCCTTATTTTCATCCTACCTTACCGGAGACTTCTGTTTCTTGTTCTTGTTGTTCCTTAGCTACTTAATCTCTTAACACCAGTGTGTCACAGGACTCAATAATTTTTCTTCTTCCTATACAACCAATTTCTTGGTGATTTCACCCAATGTCATGATTTTATGTATTTTATATGTATCAATGGCTCCCAAATTTATTTCTCCACCCCAACTACGTTCTGAACTATAGATGTTACACCCAATGTCTATTAACATCAACACTGGGTATCTAACAGGCCTTTCAATCAACACATGCCCAAAACTAACCTCCTGATCTTCTTCACAAACCTACTCTGCTTTCACCATCACAGTTGATGGTGACAATATCCTTCCAGTTTGCTCAGGTCAAAACCCTTGGGAATAATCATCCCTGACTCCATTCTTTTTGTCTCATCTCACATTTAATCCACTCAATAAATCCAGAATCTTGCCACTTCTCACCACTGTCTAAGCCACCATCATCTCTTACCTAGAATAATACAAGACTTCTAACTGGTATCTCTGCTTTCACCCTTGCCCCCCCAGGGCCATTCTCAGTACAATAGCGTGAGTGGTCTCTTTAAAAACTTAAAATCAGATTATATCACTCTTTTTCTCGAAATCAACAACCTTGAGAAATAAGAACAAAGTAGGAGGGATCACAATACCTGATACCAAACTATAGTACAAGGCCACTGTAATCAAAACAGTCTGGTACTGACATGAGAACAGACACATAGGTCAATGGACCAGAATAGAGAGCCGAGGAATAAACCCAGGTCTCTGTGGTCAATTAATATTTGACACAGCGGGTAGGAGATTACAATGGATTAAAAATAGCTTCTTCAGCCCTGGCTGGCATAGCTCAGTGGATTGAGCGCGGGCTGTGAACCAAAGCATCACAGGTTCAACTCCCAGTCGGGGCACATGCCTGGGTTGCAGGCCAGGTCCCCAGCAACCGCACATTGATGTTTCTCTCTCTCTGTCTTTCTCCCTCCCTTCCCTCTCTAAAATAAATAAATAAAATATTTTAAAAAATAACTTCTTCAATAAATGATGTTGGGAAAACTGGACTAATACATATAAAAACATGAAACTAGACCACCAACTTGCACCATACACTAGAATAAACTCAAAATGGATAAAAGACTTAATTATAAGTTGTAACAATATAAAAGCCCTAGAGGAAAATATAGGCAGGAAAATTTCAATCATGCCACACAGCAATATTTTTACCAATGAATCTTCTAGGGCAAGGGAAATAAAGGAAAAAAATAAATAAATGGGACTACATCAAATTAAAAAGCTTCTGCACGGATAAAGAAACCATCATCAAAATGAAAAGGGAACCAACCATATGAGAGAACGTATTTGCCAATGATACCTCGGACAAGGATTTGATCTCCAAAATATATAAAGAACTCGTATGACTCAATACCAAGAAGACCAGCAATCCCACTGCTGGGAATATACCCTAAGAATCCTGAAACACCAATTCAAAGGAGTTTATGGACCTCATAGCAGTGCTATTTATAATAGCCAAGTGCTGGAAATAGCTGAAGTGCCCATCGATAAATGAATGGATCAAAAAACTGTGGTACATTTACATAATGGAATACAACACAGCAGAAAGAAAGAAGGAACTCCTACGTTTTGTGATGGCATGGATGGAACTGGAGAATATTATGGTAAGTGAAATAAGCCAGTTGGTAAAAGGCAAATACCATATGATCTCACCTACAAGAGGAATCTAATGAACAAAATAAACTATCGAGCAAAACAGAACCAGAGGCATGGAAACAAGGAACAGACTAACAATGAGCAGAGGGGGCGAGGTAGGAGGGGGATAAGGGTGGAACGAAGGGAAAGGGACTAGGCAAGGAATATGTATGAATGACCCATGGACATGAACAACAGGGTGGGGACTGACTGTGGGAGCAGGGGGTGGGCTGGGCAGAGGAGAGCAATGGGAGAAAAACTGGAACAACTGTGACAGAATGACAATAAAATATTTAATAATTTTTTTACAAGGAAAAGTTAAAAGAATAGGCCAATAAACCCTAGACTTTGATTTAAAAAAGTAAAATAATATAAAAATTGACTTGAGAGAGAGAGAAAGGGAGGAAGGAAAAGAGGGAGGGAGGGAGAGAAAAAGAGAAACATCAATTTGTCATTTCTGCTTATTTATGCATTCATTGGTTGCTTCTTATAAGTGCCCTGACTGGAGATTGAACCTGCAACCTTGGCGTGTCAGGACAACACTCTAACAAACTGAGCTCAGCATTTTATTAAGAGTAAAAACCACAGTCTTTGTAAGAGCCTACATAACCTGGCATTCACTCTCCACCTCCCTCTACCATATATTTCTATGACTTTATCTCCTGTTTCTCTCCCTCTTAATCACTTTGCCCCTGTCACTGGCTCTCCTCAAAGCAGGCATGAACCTATTTCTGGACACTGTACTACAGTTTGCTCTACTTCAAAAGCTCTTCCCGCCCTGGCTGGCGTAGCTCAGTGGATTGAGCGCGGGCTGCGAACCAGGCATCGCAGGTTCGATTCCCAGTCAGGGCACATGCCTGGGTTGCAGGCCATGTCCCCCAGCAACCGCACATTCATGTTTCTCTCTCTCTCTCTCTCCCTCTCCCTTCCCTCTCTAAAAATAAATAAATAAAATCTTTTAAAAAAAAAAAAAGCTCTTCCCTCAGTTACGTGCATGGCTGGATTCCTCACATCATTTGTCTTTGCTCAATAGTCACTTTCTTAATGAGCTCTTCCCTGATCACAGTATTTAAAATTACAACACTCTGTTCTTCCTACCTTCCTTATCTCCTTCTCCTTTCTTATCTTTCTCCGTATTACTTATCACCTTCTAATT
>PVIA01005348.1:0-117227 GCA_004024845.1 Tonatia bakeri
TGAGAACCAAAGGTTGCCGGTTCAATTCCCAGTCAGGGCACAAGCCTGGGTTGCAGGCCAGGTCGCCAGTCGAGGCCATTTGAGAAGCAACCACACATTGACGTTTCTCTCCCTCTCTTTCTCCCTCCCTTCCCCTTTCTCTAAAAATAAATAAATAAAATCTTTAAAAAAATGTGAGATGAAAAAGTGTGAGAAAACTCTTCATACTTCTATAGAACAAAATTAAGCTTTTAAAACAGTTGCCAATCACAGTCTCACTCAAAGTGTTTATTTTGAAAATTGGTATGGTAGTTTCAAGCCTAGTCAGAATTTAAATAATTCATTTTAGTGAACTCTATGATTTTAGTGATTTACACAAGACAGTCTAAGTGTTTAATCTTACTAGCAAAACAGCTAGAGAATTCACTATTGCAAAAAAAAAAGAAAGAAAGAAAAGCCCAATGTAAAGTCTTCCTTTGAGTTTAGACTAGTAAATACACAACTATGCTGGTACCAAAATTTACATTTGCTATGTTGAAAGGAAAATGAAGAATTTAGTCTTTCTAATGGTGGCAGCAATATTTCATTGGCAAACAAAAAGCTTTAAAAATTGTAGATTAAATTAGAAATGCTGTTACTTAAACAAATTTAACACGTTAAACAGTAGAAAGAGGCATGATTCTTTAATAACCAGGGCTGGAATAACCACTTAGCAATATGGAGAAAAAGTACATTTAGGCCCACATCTACACCAGACTCCACAAAATAAATTTCAGAAAAATTTAAGTGTGGATATTTACATCACTGAAAACCTGGAATGTCAGAGGAATAGTCTGTAATTTTCTATGGATTTTTGAAGCCAGGAGAAAACTTGAAAAGATGGCAAGGATTTGACTGCACCTGCTCATTTGTTTTACTGTGACTGGAGCTCCGTGAGCATCATGGAACATGCCTGGGTTTGCAATCTGAAAATTAGTCCTTTTTCTTGATGCCAGTAGGATACCATCTGCTTTCTATATTAGTTAATGGAACACAGAATGCAGCTCTTTATCAAAAATTTCCTTCTATAGATGCATGGACAATTATACGGAAGCTCGCTGTGAGGTTTTCCTCCCAAGCACCAGCACCCAAACGAAATCTGGCGAGCTTGCAGCTTGTGTGGCTCTGGCGGTTCTTCTAGGAACTCTTATCGCTGGAGCCCTGTACTGCCTCTGCAGGTAAGCAACAGAGAAACGTGCTTCTGAAGAGGAAAAAGTGACGCATAAAGTAGTTGTTCTACTAAATAATTATATGCCCTTTAGCTCGGGATACTCTTCCAGACGCTGTTTTCAGTTTACGGTTCTAACAGTTGTGAAATCCGTAAGTCACTTTTGAAAGGATCTTATGCAGCCTCTGCTCGTTGGGACTGTCGTTATTTAGCCTGACTCCTCTAAACCAGCAAACACACATTCACTAAAGCAAATATGCTGCAAACACCTAAATATTTGGGCTAGGTCTGTGCAAAGTAAATTTGGAATGTGAAAGAAAAGCAACAACTTATCCAACACTGTAAATAAAACGTAACATGTGATTAATACCTAGGGTCAACTATTGTCTACTGCATGCTAGGCATTGTGCTGACCATAGGGAATAGTGAACAAGACAGACATGTTCCCTGGCTCCACGGGGATTTAAATCAGTTTGCACAGACAAATAAGCAGGCCATTACTATAAGACTAGTAACTCACGAGACAAAAGTAAAAATGAGTCACATGAAATAATGCTGCACACTGAAAACTACTTTCATTCATTAGTTTTGGTCCTCAAGTTTTTTCCCTGAAATTCTGTGGAAGTGAATGTAGGATTTATGAGGTTTAGGAGTTGCCTGGTACCATAACTCTCACCACTAACCATTGAATGCACACTAAGCTATCTCAGAGACTTGTGAACGTGGAATCCTGGAGTGAACAGAACAGTTGACTAAAACTTGACCCAAGTCACATAAAGGTTCCAAGTAATGAAAACTGACCTCTTTAGCAACAGCACGAACACATTACACTAAACCACAGCATCTCCGCTGTCTTCAAAAAGAAGACTAAGTGGCATCGCAAGCACGTGAAGTCCCCAGAGGTGCCCTGTCTGCCAGTAGATTGGTTAACTGACGGGCCACATTGTAGGGCAGCCCTGGCTGTGTCAGGTGCTTGTGGAGGAGAAAATGAACTTCCAAATAGTCAAGTCAAAATTTTCTCTCCACTTTTGCACTTACCTAATTTCTGTCTTTTTTACTGTCAGGAAGGGCCACCTCCAGAGGGCCAGTGCAGTCCAACAGTAAGTCAGCTGGCAGAGACAAGCTGCCTCTCACCTGGACCAGCTTGTCTCACCCAGCGTCTCCCTCTGAGCTTTACACTTTATGTCTCCACCCATAACCTCTTGCCCCAGGTCTGTGAGTTTGTAGTGACCTTGCAGCTTTTATAGGCGGTGCCCACCCCATTTTTCCAAGGTATGCAGAACAAAGATGAGCACTTAGGTCAGTCTTTCAGGTACCCCCTAGATCAGGAAAGACATATACACTCATTTGCGAATTAGGTCTATTCTGCCTCCTCTGGTTTGAGAGGAAACTGGGAATCAGGTGTCTGCCACTTTAAGAATAAGACCACTGCTGCACTGCGGCAAGGGTGAGTGAAAAGTCACAAAACTTTCCTATGCTCTTAAAAGTGGTTTTTCTTCACTGGGCCATCTCTCGGGTGCCCGGTGCCATAAACCTCTTTTCCAGAGCTCTGCAGAGTTGGTTCCCACTGCGGCCGCTGGGGTCTGTGTTCCAGAGCATCCTACTCCACCGTTTGGCTGGTGTCACTAAGACGTCTGTCATTCTCACATCACGATGAGGCCTCGGAGAGAGTATTTCAGACACACGTGTGGTGACTGAATTTTGGTTAGTCAGACTGGGAAACTGTGTAAATGTTAAGAAAATGGTCTGAAAATTCCCATTCTGATCATCTGCACTTAAAATCAATGAACAGATTTCCTTCCAGTTTCTTCCTGTAATCACGAATCCTGCCTTGTTTGCAGGCTGTGATGAGTCAATAGAGAACAGTAACTTTTACACAACCTGTTTACGAGATGAAAATGTTCCGTACACTCTTAGAACCAAAATCTTGGATAAGGTTTATTGGCTCCTGCCAACGTTTTCTATTTTCTGGCAGCATATATTCCTGTTACCTGCCTCAGGGGTACTGTAGGGCAAAATGGATGTATGTAAGACAAAAATAACATGTCTTGCAAATGCCAGTATGAAAAACAACTCAGGGAACACATTCTTTACATAGGGATTAGTTTTGTTCATTAAACAAGGATGTTATCACTGATGCTTGTTCTGTTCGGTTATTTTAGGGTTTTTATTAAGCAGACCCATGCCCAGTCTCTACAAATGAAATCAAGTCAGTCACCTCAAAACTTCATCTATAAAGTTCCAAGCAAGAGGATTCAGAGCAGGGGTGTCCAACCCTTTGGCGTCTCCAGACCACATGGGAAGAAGAGTTGTCTTGGGCTACATATTAAATACACTGTGATACATAATTACAAAAACATCTCCTAATACTTTAAGTGAATTTACAATCTTGTGTTGGGCCGTGTTCACAACCAGCCTGGGCCACATGGTTGGACAGCCTTGATTCAGAGTCTTCTGTTTCCATTAAAAGGTAATTTATGGTGATGCCAATGTAAGCTGTAGAGAGCACATAAAGTGATAAAAGTAGAGTCTTGTCAAAAACTTTTACACAGATTTGTAAAAGTTTATTTTACATTCTTTGCATGTTGTGTTAAGTTTGCAATATTAATAAATGACAAAACTTGCTATCTGGCCTCTCTTGTTAGGTTGAGAAGTTGGTACGTGTAACATTTGAGGGGACTACAGTGGTGATCCACTCTGCTGGACCCTCTGCATTAGAGCGGCGCACAGATGGTGATTGGTTATTACATCACTGTGCAGAGTGTCCATTTCTGGGTTTGAATCTCAAAGCCTACCTTTCCTTCACATCCTTGGGTTGCTGCTCACTCATAAGTTTAGTTCTATTTGGATAAAGGGAATGGAAATATATTCCTCTTATAAACGAACTGTAGCTGCAGAAAGATTTTGCTTTGAAAGTATATCAAGGAAATTAATGTATATACATTTATATATATTTTTATCCTCACCTGAGGACATTTTTTTATCATTGCTTTTAGAGAGGAAGGGAGATTGCTTCTCGTATGTGCATGGACTGGGGATCATCTGCACCCTGACCCGGAACTGAACCCACAAACTAATGTGTGAAACAAAAGAAAAATCCTCCTGGTTCACTGGTTGGGAGCTGCTGCCTTTAGCGGCCCTCACTTGGTCGGTCTGTGGCTCACCTTCCAGTCCGAGTGGGATGAGGGGTGAACATGACACTACTGAAATGAACACACTAATCAATACAACGCTCCAACCAACGTCTTGATTAAATAAGCCATCTGGTCAACCTGATCACCGCTCAGGCATGGCCACTCAGTGCACGAAGACACCAACGGTGCATCTTCTCATTTTGTGCTCTCGTCTATTTTTCTTGTGACCATTTTTCCAAATGGCTACATCAGTTGCCACTTCTAGGAATGTACTTGTGTTTCCAGCTGAAACAGTAACTATTCCTTTAATGATCGCTTTTATTTAAGACAAGTCTTCTAAAATTGTAAGAGATTATTTCATTATAACTTTGGTTAAATTATGACTCCCCTTCCTGAGCGACCTTTGTTCTCAGCAGAGCAAGGGGCCCTCAAGCAACACTGTAGCATTTACTGTCATCCTGTTATAACCCGATGAGCTGCCGCAGGAACTTAACTGTTTGTATCCAGTAGCCTGTGGTGAAATTGGGTTCATTACTTGTCATTTCACCAGGGTTCTAAGAACCTATTGACACCATTAAGGGAGGACTTCCTGTACTGCTCTGATTTCTCCTGGGTCAAGCTCTCCTCCTATTCTGCACCAAGGTCACAGCCTGGTAGCGTAATGAATTTGCTATTTCTAACAAGCCCCCTTCAAGGCTCGACTACAAAACAGTAGCCCTCCGTTAACCTCAAATGTTACATGAAATGACCCTGCAGAGCCAGTTTCATGTAAATGACAAAACACTGTAATCCATTCCATCCCCTGGCTCATATTTTTTAAAATTTTCATTTTTAAAATTCATTTTTTCCTCTACAATTTAACTAATTTTGGTTAACATCACAGAACCAAAATAATTTACAAAGTGTTTTCCTTCTGTGCTATGTAAGCACAGACAAGGACTCAAATTCTGAGGTATCATCTACTTGACAATGGGTACCATTGTGACATAATAAGTTAATAGCTACATAAAAATGGCTGCATACTACTGTGCACAGACTAAACATTCTGTAACCATCCAACTGTTTTTGGACTTTCTTCAGGAACTAAGATTGAGGGGAACTATAAGACAAAGGAAACTTTGAAGTATTTTTATCATGTGCATAAACAGGAAGAGAAAAATCTTTCGAGGCAAAAATAGGAAGAGTGCTTAAGAATAGAAAAGCAGGAATGTCATCACATCTGATGTCACTTACCTTACAAGTTTTCTACCTTCCTGTGAGAACCACCGAGAACTACACCAGAGGTGTCTCGCAGTCGCTGCATCGCACCGGGTTGGGGAGCAAGCGCTAGCACCGGCTGTCTGGTGACGAAGGCCCAAGGGAAAGCGGCTTAAACAAGACCAGTGTTCATTCCTGTCTTATAACACGGTCAGAAGGAAAAGGAAAATAGTTTTCCTTATAGAATAAAATACTGCTTATTAGTCTTGGCAATTTATTTCACTAAGCAACTGTAGAGAACCAAAACAAAAATAGGTCTTCAATATTTATCAAATAAGTAAAAAGTCAGTAATAATTTCATTACAGCTTCTGAAAAAATTGGTAACATTGTAAAGCGGAGAAAGATTTCTCGAGCCATCTGAATATTTTCCTCCTTTATTAAGGGAGGAAAATGTCTTCATGATTCTGCTAAAAGATCACCTAACAATGCTGAGGTAGTCACGAATGCCTGCAGTCGCCGTCCTTCTACGAACCCTCCATCCGCCCTCCTCTGCGGGAGGCGGGTTAAAATCACACGCACAGCAGCTGCAGAACCTGGTGCAACAGCCATGATCGGTTTGCTCATGCCTCGTGCGAAAGCTCCCAGCCCTCATTCTGCATGAAGTCACACACAGTTGTCCTTCTATTACATTAAAACTACCCCAAAGAAATCTTTAGAGCATCAAAGCTACAAAACAAATACGTGTAAAGCTATTTTTGTTTGAAATACATACATCCCAAGTCTCTGTTTCCTGGAAAGGCAGAACCCCAGAGTCCTGTGCTGTGAAAGCCCCTTCCTGGGCAGCTTTATTTCGGCGACCCGAGGTGAATCAGCGCCATTACCGTTGTGTAGCTATGAAACAAGTCATCGTCCTTTACCTCATTACACTTCTTCAGGACAAAGTTCCCGGTGACGATGCGATCACATCCAATTTCTCCATTTCCAAAGAAGCCAAACAAAGGAACCCCAGGGAAGAACTTCCTGAACGCGTCGGCTTCCACATTCCCCTTGGCTCTATAGTACTGAAAGCCCCTGCCCACGCAGGCGAACATGAAGCCCACGGTGTTGCGCTCGGGGATGCCCGCTGCTTTGAGGCGCTGCATCGCCGCCTCAGCTGTCTTCTCATCGCTGACGTCCTCGTTGAGGAGCACGGTGGCGCTCTGGATCCGTGGGCCGCTGAACGACAGCCCGACCACCCCGGTGGCGTCGATGTCGAGAGGGTGCCTGAAATAGTCAAGTAGAACAGCGCCAATTTATCGTGAAGCCAAAAAAAAAAATTTAAAATTTTAACAGGTAAAACAAAAATCCTCCTGATTCACTGGCTGGGAGGTGCTGCCTTTAGTGGGCCTCACTCAGTCTGCAGCTCACCTTCCAATCCGACTGGGACGAGGGGTGGACACCACACTACGGAAGTGAACACACTAAGGGGATGCAGAAGGCATGTCCATGGGCAAGTAAACCCCTAGTCTTTCAGTCGCAGATACAAAGGGGCAAATGCAACTCCACGGAGATTTCTGAAACCAATCCTGAGTGTTCAGAGGGGTATCCTTACCTTGCTCACTTCCTTAAAAGTACCGTTACAGCTTCACTGGCATACACAGTGACGTCTAGCACATGAAGCTTGTTGGGGTTATGTACCTCTTTCGTGCTTTCCCCCCACCTCAGCTATTCAATCATGGAGGATGTTTCTAGCTTTATGTTGTTGGGTCCATAAAGAAGTACGATTACATTGCTGGGTCTCCTTTATTGTTTTCAGCCTAAAATTCAGTTTAATCTGAAGGTTAAAACATATTTCCTTTTTTGTTTGTATTTGCCTGGTACTTTTCAATGAAATATTTCATTCTTAATTAAAAAAAAAAAAGCAGTCTCAATACAATGACAAAGCATAATACAGTGAACACCCACGGGGGGGAAACAAGGAGCTTACATTTCTGTCATGTTTACCAACACCAAAGGCTATGAATCAGGCAAGAGTCGCTGGACTGACAAGAAACTACGACTCAGAAAGCTTAAATGACTAATATAGTAAAGCCGGCCAGTGGCAAAGCCAGTTCTGAGGGGCAGAAGCCACCTTCCCGAGGCTCCTGTGGCTCCTCTGACTTCACCACAGTCCCTCTCCAGCGCATGACTGCCTGTGTGTTGGGAATCTCTTGCCTTGGAGAGTCACTGACCTACCTTTTTTGGGGGTTGGGAGCAGGCACATATCTGAACACCCTTAGGTCGCTGCACGGACTTATGCAAACGTCTTCTCGTGCACGCTGACCCAGGACGAAGACCACACTGACGTGTCCTATGAGGGACGCTCCCCGCAGCAGGTGCACGAGGCAGAGCACTGCTTGGAGCTCAGTGTACTTGGCCTCCCTCCCTTCCTCCCCGACAATGGTCCAGGGACCCGACTTAGCGATTTGCCTTCTCTGACCCAACAGTGGAGGCCAAGGGCAGGTAGGGTGCAATGTCACACCTGGGGCGAATGACACGGCCCCGAGAGAGGCTGCACTGCAACCATGCTCCATTGCTACTGTAGGGGCGAACCACTAACACGAACAGTGAAAAACAAGCACAGGGGTCTGCAGGGCATGTCTGGGGGTAGGAGTGTCACCTTCCTGCTTTTGGAGACAGCTGATATTTCTGTTCACTTACGTAACTCAAACTCAAAACACTACATACGGGCATTCAAAATGGGAAGAGAGTAATGACAGAAGAGCAAATAGTTTGCTCTTTTGTTGTGTTTGACAAAGCCGTTCAAAAGATCTAGTACAGAATTCCAAACGCACATGCCCAGTGGCACAGGTAGGCCTGCAGAGGTTCCACAGAAATAAAAGTTTTATGGCCAAACAGATGTGAGGATGGCCACGGGTAATGTGACTCCCCCTCTAGAAGATTCCAGAAGCACTAAGCACATCAGAGGCTCTGAGAACCTCAACCCTGAGATCTGCTCTTTGACAGAACTGGAGAGGACATGACTCGCAGGTCACATGGAGGCAGAGCGGAGAGGACATGACTCGCAGGTCACATGGAGGCAGAGCGGGACCTTAGCAGACAAGGTTGAACATTACTTCTGAGAGCGCTTGAGTCCAACCCAGAGGAAGTTCTTCAAGGACGTGTGTGTGTTTCATTCTCCAGCTGTGAGCAGAACTGCGGTGAGTGAGCCCCTCAACTGGCACCCACCGCAACATGGAGTGAATGGTTAGGTTAACCAGTCCGCAAACTTGTTTTTAAAAAACCCTGGTGACAAAACCCCGAGGATGCGCCCTTCTGCGCACAGACGTACTTTTCGGAGGTCAGCGAGGCCAGGTTGTCCACCTGGCCGCCAGCCACGATGACATTCATGTCACTGAAAGTGCCGATGACTCGCTGCAGGTAGTCGCTGGCCCCCACCCTGCAGCAGTTGTAGCCGAACACCAGGACCACTCGGAGCTCG
This sequence comes from Tonatia bakeri, assembly GCA_004024845.1. Classification (NCBI taxonomy): domain Eukaryota; kingdom Metazoa; phylum Chordata; class Mammalia; order Chiroptera; family Phyllostomidae; genus Tonatia; species Tonatia bakeri. The sequence goes on from PVIA01005348.1 coordinate 8,979, forward strand.
GGGTTGTCTAGGAGGCCTGCAGGGCAACGAGGAGCAGCAAGGATACATGGCCTCAAAACGGGAACTTTAGATTTACCTGATTAAAACTTTACCTTCTACATTTTGAAAGTAAAATGTTACTGTTAAAACCTGCACTTCCAGTTACGTGCAACTTAGTGCTTAAGCTGTCAAATTTCCCCTTTTCTACAAACCTGAATGCAACTCAAAATCTTTGCTACAGTTTATCACCATTAAAAAAAAAGTAAACGGCTGTTTGAAAACAGCATAGTCAACACCCCACACACATAAGGAAGCAGCCAGTCACCGAGCAGCACCGGGGGCCAGGCCACGTCCCCCCAGGCCCCGCCTGGGACGAAAGCGACCCTGCTTTGCACAGAACAGAGTGAGCAGTGGCAGGGGACTGAGACCCAGCCAGGGAAATGGAGAAAAAAGGCACTAATCTGGAGTGGGTTGAATGGTGGTTCCCCCCAAAATACATCCTCATTGAATACCTAGACTGGGACCTGATTTGGAAGAGGGGTCCTGGAAGTTGTAATTACGGATCTTGATGGGAGATCACTGAATGAAATTAATCGAGAATTTCTGTATCATGAACCCAATGAACGCAGCCACCCTCCTGTCAGCATGAACCTGCCTCTCTTCTTCGTTGGCTGGGCTGACTTTGTGGCCGAAATCCTCTCTGTAATCTCTACTGCGCTGCCCTGCATGGGCTTACGCAGCCTTCGGCGGTAGCCGACACAAACAGATGCCAGGCAGCGTGCCGATGGCTCCAACTGCATGTCTGGCCTCAACTTCAGACCAACGATTTTCTAACCACGTGACCGATTCTAAAGCAAGCTGGTCTGCTGAACGCTGTCAGCTCCATCCAGTTAGTCTCCCAACGTCAAGTCTCATGAGGACACGACAAAGTTGCCCTGGCTTGGCTACCCAGCCACACTCGCTCCTGAAACCAGGAGCCTCTACATGTAACACTGGGTTGCTTGGAGAGGCACAGCTGGAAGTTCTCCTGAGAGGAGTTTGCCCGCCGTGGCTGTGAGGGCGGCTTGCACAAAAACAGCTGCTGCTGGTCTTGTTTCTGCACTGCGTGCTCTAAGACACTTAGCTCTCTACTCCCTTTGGACTCTGAGCCTTATCAACAATACGGCCCAATAAATTCCACCGGCAAAGCATCGTGAAGACCAGAAGCAGCCTGTGGTGTGGCGCTCGGCTTAGGCCTCGGGAAATGCTGGCCATTCACAAATGTTCCCTTTCTGGCCACAGTTTTTGATTCTTGCTGGCTTCATGGCCATTTCAAACAATGGGGTTTTACCTCTGCAGGCGAGCTGACGTATGCGTAGACCAAGGGGTCACCACTGCAGATTTTTTATGCCAACAGTGATTTTTAATGAGTTTACACCAACCATTTCATTTGCAGGTTGTGGACAAAAGGCCATAACACTGCCTTCCTCGCTAGAGTAACCAGTTCGTGGCTACTGTGTGAAATGAAACTTCATCATCAGAGCTTAGACAAGGAGCCAGTTCTTTCACTCTTCCAAACAACCCCTCATGACCAGCCTGCTTCAGCCATGCTTCCTGAGTGACATGTCCTCATAAACTCTTGCTCAACAGAGTCTGCCTTCACCTACACCTTTTCTCAAACCTGAAATGTACTGCACTCGCCTGAACGACCCACAGCTCCAGTTCCGTGTACCTCCTCTGGACTCTGACACAGTCAATCAACAGGGTGGGAATTACGGTAAAGAACAGTAACTTACCTACTTCGGTGAGGCGACATCTTTCTAGTGTTAAGTTCTTTGGATCCTTAATGAAATGAAAGGGTTGTATTTTTATTCCTTCAATCTGAGGGAAGAGAAGAGCAAAGCCAGATTCTCCAATTTCTATTTCCTGAGGCCGACTGCTACCTGATGCCATTGGCGTCACTAGGAGAAAAGTGAAGCAGTTTGGTGAACAGATGCAACAAAAACTGAAGGTTCAAACAACAAAACCTGAAAGGTTCCTGTCATAGAGCGCACGCTGCCCCCCACCTGCCCAGCCAGCCAGCATGTTCACGGGCCACCACCCAAGATTCCAGCTTCCAGGTTTTAGGCGGTACAGTCATGATGTCTGCAAGGTGCTCTGCAATGACTCAGGAAGAAACGTGTCCATAAATGAAGACACAACAAGCAAATGGGGCAACATTTTTTAAAACGGTAAATCTTTTAAAAAGGGTAGGTGATAAAGGATATGTGGGCATTTAATGTACTATTATTCTTTCAACTTTTCTATAGGTTTAAAAGTTTTCTGAATAAAAAGATGGTGGGGTGGTAAATACTTCTTCACAGCAGTCCCACTTTAAAAAATTTATCTTGAACATACATATACACACACACACTCACACACAAACACTTGTAGCAGAAAAATTTTAACAAATAAAAAGGAATGCAAAAATGTCCTACACTGATATTTAGATTAAAAGTTACATTTATACAATCAAATGTAGCCATTAAGAATGATATATTTATTGACATGGAAATATGTGTGTAATATGTTATGAATGTTAAAGGAAGGTGTCAGAATCAAAATCATTATCTCCCCCAAAACGTACATGAAGTCCTAACCCCCAATGTGGGGAGCTAATGGAAGCACAGAGCCTGATCAAGTACCCTTATTCACTTGTGAATACCTGAACTCCTTGGTATTTCACCGGACAAGACTGAAGTTGAGGTTAAAGTCTCCCAGTGAAGATCAGAAATGACCACTAGGGATTACTACTGAGTGGAACAAAGATAATACCCAACATTTAACTCACTGCTGACTGCACACCTGTGTTCTAAGTGCCTTCCGTGTGTTAACTCATTGTACTGCCTGAGGACGGTACTACCGCCCCCATCGCCCAGGTAGGGGCTGGTCCTGTGCGGTCACACAGACAGCATCGGTGTGGCCAGATCCCAGACCAGGTGGCTAAACCACTGCCCTGTCACTGCCTCAACAGAGCGTCTCTTTCCCCTTAGCTAGAGAAAATAATCCAACCATAAAAACCAGCAAAAATTCAGAGCAGCAAACTGGGAAAATGGCCCTACATATGCGATCAACTTTGAAAGTGATAGCCAAGCAGAGAAACGGCAGTTCCTGGGGCGGCCCCTGCCCTTACCCAGCAGAAAGCAGTGACCATGAGTATGCTCACCAGCGCTGGTGTGCAAAGGGGCGGAAGACAACCGCTTCCCCCTCGTGAAGGGCTCCTGGGAAGATATGCGGGTACAGCTAGTGTGTACAGACAGCCCAGAGATGTGGCACAGCGATCACAGTGACCACCGCCAGCGTGTTTTACATGGCCAAAAATATAAATGCGAGGCGAGAAATCATGCTGGGGCCTTGCTCTCACCTACAATCCCTGGGGTCACGATCCCCAGGACTTGGCACTGTTCCGGGAACAGCCTCTCCAGGGCAAGCGCCGTGTCCATTGTCGTTCTTTTCCTTGCTGTAAGGATACAGTGCAACAGTGTCAGATGTCACCCGGGCAAGCGCACACCTGATGGTATGGCGGGAAAGGCAAGCACTAAACAAAGTGTAAGCCATTTTACACCAGAACACTCCATACGGAAGTTTAAAACCTTTGAGGAAAACAACTGTGCTCCTGCTTTGGGCCTGTTTTACATTTTAATCCTAAACTTGACCTGGTAGCATCACCAGCTGGTCTTTCTGCTTTCTTCACATACAGCCTTTGCTCCAGTGATGTCAAACTCTGCTGCAGCAGTGAAATTTTAGACTTGCTATCGTGCCTCTCTGGTCAGCTGCGATTAAAGCTGCAAAAACAGTGCCCCCCGGGATCCAGTCGGAGGATTACCCACTGCCTCAGTCTGACAACTGTGGTGAGCAGGTCCCCATCATCCACTGCCAAGAAAGGCAAGAATAGCCAGAGATACACATCCTGTTTTAATAATAAAAAGAAGGGCCTGGGGGAGGAAAGTATTACAAAGTGAGAAAAATACTTTTCTAAAGAAACTGTTTCAATTGTGCTGCAAGGTTCAGGAGCCAAACCCTGAACCAAAAAGAGCTCTTCAAGCTTCAGAGACAACACAGCCTTGCCTTCTACCGAGGGGAGGCCCAGAGGTTCAGAAAGTCACCCTCAGGACGAGGACCATATTTAACTCCAAACAGACTGTACAGAAGGAAACAAAAACACCCGAAACTTTTTATTTTGATACTCACCTCTCTTGCGGCCTCGACACTCTTCCAGGCTAATGAAAGTGTCAGAATCAGCCATATAAAGAACCGTCTGTGGTAAGATGTGAACATTCTGCAAAGAGAAGAGTAACCGGAATTAGAACACAGGAATCCATCCACGAGGGCGTCTGCGGTCCCTGGGAGTCTCACAGGGTCCACCCGGCGGCTGCCCCGCCCTCCTTCAGGTCAAGGCCGGCCTATTCTGAGTCCCTCCACTTCCCAATGTCTCACTTCAGCTCTTTCCTTTTCAGTTCATTTATTTGTTAAACATCTATTATTTCTTCAAGCCAAACTCATTCCAGACTCACTAAAGAAGTTTATTTTCATAATAATGTAAGCTCTTAAGCAAATAAGTACTAGGGAAAAAAAAGCCTCTAGCTTTATCTGAACAGGCATTACAGTAACAGAAACAGCTTGGCAACAGAGGGAAGGTGCCAATGTGCACACTCCTCATCACCTTGCCCATCAAATTAAATATTCCTTCACTCCAGCCATGTTCCTACAGGGGTCTTTTGCTTATGATCTCACACACACACACACACACACACAATCTGCTATATATATTCTCCTGTAGCTCTCTTCCTTTCCCACTTGATTTAATATTCTGTCCCTCAAGACACAGCTTATGTGCTTCCTCTTCCACAAAGCCCTTTTCTCGGCCCCCCAGGACTGGACCTCCTGTTCCATATGCTTACATCCCAGCAATGTACCACTGAGAAGCTGGGTGTGTTCAAGTTCATATTTCCCACTAAACCTCACAGACAGTGGCAAAGCAGCTGAATTAAATGAAAATGGTGAATATACATTTCCTTCTGAGCTGGTTATTTTCAAAGACATTTGACTATCACAATGCAATGAGGTAGTTACCATATAGTAAAGTTTCAATCTTAATTACATGGAAAATATTGATCCATTATATTTTGAGGGCACATTAAGATGTCTCATATTAGATTCCATTGAGACAAACTCATGAAAGACACTGAGACACAGTGATGCTGCTGTGGTGGCCTCAGGACAGAAGACACAGGGATACAGTATCCCTGCTACACAAGGCATCTTCCCAGAATGCAACGTGGTTCCCAACATTTCAACTTCCACAACACATTCACGTAACATGTGGAGATCCAGACTCTTCTGAAAAACTGGACGTTTTGGCCACAGACCACGTGCACTCCCCTTGACCGGGGCTACACAGAGGTGAGCTCCCTCCGCTGTCACACGGAGACACCTGGCTCAGCAGAGACACCTGCCTAACTCTGGAACCATTTGAGTTTGTGGTGCCTGCTGCACAGAGGGAAGGAGAGAAATTTTTAAAGATTTAGGTATTCATGCTGACAGCCATAAACCCGCACAACGACCCTAGAAAGTGTTTAGGCCTTAGGCTCCCTATTCTTAAAGACTAGAGGTCTGGCGCTGAGGTTTTATAATTCTCTCTTTTCTGGTACCCGCTAAAGAGCAGCTGCTGAATTGCCCTTCCCAGTTCTCACCAGAAGCCTGGCAATGACAATTCCCACCAACAGATGTTCTCACAGCACAGAAGAAGACAACTAGAACCCCGTTGCATTATCCAGAGAAGTTCTAAATGGCAAGATGTTCCATAGAAATTTTAGTGGACATTTAGAATATTTTTTAATAAAAAAGTTAGTAAGAGATTAAGAGGCTACACAGACGTAAGTAAATAAATGACTACACTGAAAGGGTACTAACACAGTTTCAAAGTCTCCCCACCAAATATTCCACTACAGTAGAAAAGAGTAATTTTACAGTAGCAACACCTGGCTGACACCATATTAGGAAAAAAAATCAAAGGTACTATCACCAGAGATGGGCCGGATGGAAACCATATGATGGCTAGTAGGCTGCAATGAGAAGAGAACAGCATCGCTTGGAATATTATGGCCAAAGGTACGTACTCCAAACCTAAAATACATCATATGCTTTACAAACTAACTGGACTGTAACTTACACATGTGTCAAAGTTGTGGGAATCAAGGAAAGCTGGAGAAATGGTTCCAGATCAAAGACTTAAGAAACAGGACAAATAAATGCAACATAAAATTGTAAACTGAATCCTTTTGCTTTGAAGGATGTCACTGGGAAGACTGGCAAAATGTGAATGGAATAGGAGGCTCAGACAGTAGAACGACATCCGTGGTAACTCCCTGACTTTACTGTCAGAGTCATTCGGTGGCTATGCTACATCCGTGTTTGTGGGTAATTCGAGCTAAAGTCTAGGGAAATGAAAGAGCACGGTGTTGGCGAGTCCCTGTCCAATGGCTCCTCCCACTGCCCAGTGAGATACCACAGCCTCACTGTCACCTGTGCTAAGGAGGCTGCCTCTCTGACCCCTCAGTTCAAGTTTCCACCTGCCCAGGTGATGCCCATCTTTCAAAATTGGGGCCCAGAGATACACCACAAAAGAGAACAGCATCAGGGTTTGAAATATTTGGGTTCAAGATTAGTTCTTGGCCTTTTTATGTGACACTAAGCTAAAGAGACCTAGTTGCCTTTCCTGCAAAGCAGTGACAATACTAGCTTCGATGGAAGCAGGTAAAGGAAAGGTTCTGCATAGAATAATCACAATAGTAAAAATCTGGATCCATAAAGTGCCCAACATTAGGGGACTGGTCAAATACAATCATGGCACATCCTTACAATATACGGTCATGAAACCTGACATTTCCAATCTTTTCGTGACGTGAGAAAGTGCTCCCTAATCTACACAAATAAAGCCCATGCACGAAATTGGTATCAAAACAGACCAACCTCTCAAAGGCTGACCCACCCACCCGGCAGAGGCCCTGCGCACACCCGTCTCACTTGCCTCGAGCTCCCGGGCTGCCACGCGGACCAGGCAGTGCTCCTGCGGGTGGCCGCCGTCCGCCGGGCCCGCCGCGATCCAGGCCACCCCACGCTGGGCCCGCAGCACCCTGCGCACGCTCTCCCTCCACAGGCGGCTCACGCTGGGGGCGCGACCACAAAGGGCTGTGAGCGGGAGTCCTTCCTTCCCTGTCACCGCCCGACCCCCGCCCACACACCCTGCGGGACAAACCCCAGCCAGCCGGCGGCCTCTCCTCACCCTGCAGCTCGCAGCAGCGCCTTGGCAGGCAGGAAGGTGAGCACTCGCTCCACCACTTCCGCCAGGTTACTCAGCACGAAGGCGCTCCGTGGATCTGCTGAGGCGCCGCGATCGGACCCGCTGCCGTCCACCCTCTCCATTCCTTCCCGCCTGTCCCGGCAGCAGGACCACCGCTCTGAGGGGTTGGGAAGCTGCACTAGCTCCCAGCCAGCGCACTCTGCGCAGGCGCGCACGCCACTTCCGGTTCCTGGGACTTCTGGCAGCAGGCTTCCGGCGTGGGCCTCGGGTCGTAGCCCTCCCGGAAGCTGTCAGATCCTCCGCCAGTCCCGCACTCACAGCAGGGCTTTCGGAGCACAGCCGCCTCTTTCTCTAACTCACGAGTCTCTGAAGGCAGAGATAGGTACCCTTCAACGCCTGTTAGTACCGCGAGCCCAGCGATCCAACAGGCGGTATCTGCGCGCACCGGTCTGCGCGAGGCCCGGCCCGATGACCAACCGCACGCAGTCCCGCAGTCCCCGCAGCGCTTCGGCGCACTGGGAGCTCTCCTCCACCCCAGGTCTGCGGCACTCCGCAGCTTCCACTCCCTCCCATCCCCCCAGAGTCCAATGCAGGCTCAGGCTGGAAACCACGGGTGCGGGGAAAACAAGCACAGCAGGCGCTCCTGGCCCCGACCTCCACTGCAGCCGTTCCCCTGCTGGCTCCCTCCCAATAATTGGTCTACACGAGTGGGTCTCAAACATTCTGGCCTCAGAACTCCTTAAATATTGACGACTCCAAAGACCTTGTTCATGTGGGTTATGTCTGCTAATATGTTCCATATTAAAAGATTTTAATATTAAGGTAATAAATCCATTGCACATTAATAACATATAAAAAATACCCCCCCCCAATAGTGAATAGTGCCATGTTTACATTTTGCAAACCTCTAATTTCTGGCTCAATAGAAGGCAGCTGATCGGCTTCCGAGTAGTCTGTGGCAATGTCACGTCCTGGGGCCTCTGGAAAACTCCACTGTATGCTTGCGAGAAAATGAGACTGAAAGTGGCAAATAATGTTTTTAGTATCAGCAAAAGAATTTTGACCTTCCAAATCTCCTAAAAGGGTCTCATGAGGTCCCCAGGGTTCCCCAAATCACATGTTGAGAGTCACTGGTCCCAAATAATCACAACACTTTCATGCTTTTCACCAGACATTAAGGGTGGCCCCAGTGCCATGCAGGGAAAAGTGAGGGGCAGCATGCTTGGGGGGGAGCAGGGCAAATTGGGGGCTTCTAAAGATTTCACACGGCCTAAGGAGACACTGGAAGGCAGCACCGTGTACCTCTGGATGCAGTAGCGTGGCTGCACGTCCAGACATAACTTCCAATCCAAGAGTGAAACCAATACAGGAAAATCTCAGAGACGCAGTGCCTGGGGCTTTCCTACCTCTAGACTTCTTGTGAGCTAAGTTGACAACTGTGTGAAGGAGGCTACAGGTCCAGAGGGAGCAGAACATTGTAACTGGGGGACTTAGGGACAGCCACGAAGAATTTCTATTACAGAATGAGTGTGGGAGAGGGAAAAAGTTGAGGAAGACCTGAGTACGCAATGTCCGCACACACCATTTCTGGGGTCTCTAGCTTTCTCTCATTAAGTCAACCTGCTCTCTACCTGTCAAGTCTCTCCTCACCCCACCGAACCACATAGAATCCTATTCTAGAAACTCAACAGAACCTCCAGACACTTGAAGCTAAGAGTATCTCTCATGAGGGGAAAATGACAGAGTTATTTTTTAAATGATTCTTTATTCATAAACTTGATGCAAGTTTACAAAATTTACTGTACATTGCCAAATAAGTCTGCAATGAAAAATAAACTCCCCCCAAAAAACCAAAGCATGCCAAATGTGCAGCTGTCAATCTGCTAGCCATCCGGATATTAAAGAATTCCATAATGTATTCAAGATTTAGCCTTAGGTTTAAGGAATTGTAATGCTTTAAAGAATCCTGCCTTGTCACTTGTCTGAGCAACTGTCAATCAGAACTGAAACCACGTGAACAAGAACGCCAGGAATTCTTTCTGCTGTCCTCTCAACCACACCATGCAGAAGTGCCAAGTCTCTCTAATGCGGTTTACAAGGTTAAAAACTGTATCTCAAAGCAAATGCACAAGAAACACTTTTCAACTTTGTAACTGGTTTGTGCAGAAAAGTGTGCTTCTAGATTTCATTTTAAAAGTGCTTAGTAACTAGAAGTTACTTTTAAATCAAATGTGGGTATACAAAAATCTATTACCAATCAAACAGGACTGATTCAGGTAAGGCAATAAAATGGAGGGTATACTGATTTGAGTCAGGTTTTATAAAAAGAACTAACATGTGTAGAGTTCCTATAGTCTTTAAGTAAAAGCCATTGTTATGACTATAGCAAAAGTTTCAAGTCTCCAAATTAGGTATCTTTTTGTGTGCAGCTTTTGTTCAAGAAGTCTGTGTGCCAATCACTTTAAAAATTTATTAGTTTACAAATGATTGCAACATCCCGTTAATAAAATGGAAATGTAAAATGACTTAATATTTTAAATAACTTTAAGATCTATACTGCAGATCTTCAGAAGACATACTGAACCAATGAACAGATCCAGCAAGACAGCGAAGCCCCAGTAGAATCACCGCTGCAGGCCTTACTCGCTTACTTGGCCCAGCCCTGCCTCACTTTGCCTGAGAAGTACAGCGCAACTCAGGTAAGAGCGTATCTTCGGGAAACAGCTCATATCTTCACGTGGCCATAAAAACGTTTAACAATTTGTTGAGTAGGTTTCCTATCATTACTTTGGCAATATCATAAAATGGTTTTAATCTGAAAAGGCTACTATGATGCGGAAGACCTTAAATTTTCTAAACCAATATTAAACAGCAAATAGACCTTTATTGGCTCTGAATGGAACAACATACTGCAAGTCCTAGTAACACACGCGCTCATTATGGAAAAGTTACCCTAAAGTCACAGCTTCAGTTACCTGATGCTGGCTTGCCTGCTTAACAGATTTCATTGTTTAAGAAAAAGAGATGACCAGGAGTAGCCAGTGTGTGTATTTATCAGGAAAAATACAGTGAAGCCCCACTGCTCAGTCCAAGAGAATAAAATGAGCAAAATGAGAAGGCTATAACTTATATAGGATGTCAGTTGACAGATTATCCGCTAAAATATCTATGAGCTAACGTCTTCAGTACAGCTGTTATGGGGGCACCCAAAGCTTGTCTGCTCGTTGGAAAGATTTTCTTTAAAGCAACATTGGTCCAAACACACGACAGTCAGTACACTTAGCCATCTTCCTTCGGGGGGGTGTACCAGCCTGAAATAGAATGGAAAAGAAATTAAAATACTTAATTCTTTAACTAGGAGTCAAGGCATTTTATTAAGGTTAGCTACTTTACCTACTAATAATTTTCATGTTTAAACCTACTGTAAAAATTAAACTCACACTGGTGTTGGTAAGCATTTGATGCATTTACAATACAGATGCTCTGGACTGAGGGGGGTGCAGGGGAGGGCGAGTGGGGGGGGTGTCACGAGCGCACCAGCCTACAGGGGGCGGAAGTATTTCAAGCAGTGAGGGCACCCTGGGGCACTGGTGGTGCCCCACTGGGGTCCCTGCCTGGGTGGCCGCTGTGCAGCATCATGACGGAGTTTCACACCACATGCCGCTCGCCCAGGAAAGGTCAGAATTCAAATCCAAAATACAGTTTCTATAAATGTGTGTCACTTCCACAGCATCATAAAATCAAAAAATCCTAAGTCTAAAAATTGTAAGTGGGAGACTGTCTAAAGTTATTTTCTATGAATAAACTATACTTGAGTTTTCCACACAAGATCTCTATATTAAGAGCATCTCTGGCTGAAGATGAGTGTGGAACATTAGACTACAAGCTGGGTTTCGTATTCCATTTAGATTCTGAATTTAAAAGAAAACCTCAGTGAAAACAACCTGTGCCCAAACAAAATCCTGGCGTTTCGAGACTGCCATCAGTGCCACGCTGCCATCAGTGCCACGCTGGCACCTCGCCAGCGAGGAGGCCACCGCAGCAGGTGCACTGGTGACTGTGCCCAAAACCCGTCAGCAGCAGAAGCCAAACTGCAGTCCATCCCTGATTCTGAATCTTTCACATAGCTGACAACACTCACCCACATTTCCCCAAATACAGCACAGTCTGTGACCATTTTTGAATGCTTACTACAATGTCACTTTGGGAATCAATCAATCAATTTTTAAAAATAAGTAAAAATATGATTCTGCCTTTGCTGGTGTGGTGCAATGCATTGAGTGCCTGCCTGTGAACCAAAGGGTCGCCAGTTCAATTCCTGGCCAGGGCACGTGCCTGGGTTTCAGGTCACGTCCTCACTGGAGGCGCGCAAGAGGCAATCGATTGATGTATCTCTCACACGTTAGTGTTTCTCTATCCTCTGTTTCTTACTCCCTTCTCCTTCTCTAAAAGTATTTTTCTTTTAATTTTTAAAAAGAAAAAATATGCTTGTTCCCAGATTCAACTGTAATCTAAGCTCTGGACAAATGACATAAGTTCTGTTTGGTGGGACACCGCCCCGCAACAGCGCATCGTGGTCTGTGGCACAGGCACGTGGCTATGAAGCAGCTCACGGGCATTCTGCCTCTACTGAGTCAGGGGACTGGAGAAGATTGTCATGAAATTCCAGTCTGGCCCTCAGGTTTGCTCACTCCCCTCTTCAGAAACCTGAGCACTGTTTGGAATGCAGGTGCATCCCAGTGTGCTATGCCTCACAGCAAAAAGAGTCCAGAACCAGACCCCAAATACCCCTAACTCTGCCTGTGCAGTTCCTTCAGAAGTGAGCGGTCACTGGAACAGCAACAAGTTTCCTTTGTCATGAAAATACGAGTGAGCACAAAGCACTACTGTTAGGTCATAAGCTAGCACATTTCTATCAAAGTAAAGAATAGTTATAGTACTGTAAATACCCCCTTAAAGAAAACTTCTCTGTATTTCCACTAATTTGTTTACTCCACACCCAAGAAGCCTCACTGTCACCAGCACGACTACGATCAGAATCTTCCCAGCACTTCGCTAGGACGTGCTGTGCATGCTTTTCTCCCCTCACAAGTTTGGCAAGACAGACATCATGCCCGTTTGAGAGGGGAACCTGAGGCGGAGGGGTAACAGGACTTGCTCAGGGCCATAGAGCTAGTGAGTGACACAAATGTCACTGAAAATAGGTCTGCTGATTCCAAGTCGCCTTTTATCACGTCGCCGTTAGAGACAAAAACTCAAAGCGTGCCTTGTGAACACAAGCAAAATGTGGGGAAGGCCAATGAAGTTTATGAAAGATATTTTAGCATTTAAAAAAATATACAAGTCACACACTCCTAAGTGGACACAGAAATCAGAACTTTACTTCAATAGGTAAATGTGCACAGCTGTCAAAACCTTTCCATCATCTATCGTCTGAAGGTGTTTCAGAAACAGTGGGCTCAGGACCCGGGACAGCACGCACTCAGCACGAACAAGAATGCCCTTGCAGAGCTGCCTCAACAAGTTAACTGCTCAGTCCCTGTGCTAATACCACACATTTCAAGTGAATAAGCGATGCTTTCACCATCTACTAAAAAATCTTCATTCTCACTCAGGGGTCTCAAGCCAAGTATTTAGGACCCCAAGACTCTGAATGAAGTACAGTGTGCGTATCCTCAAGCTAATTTTTTTTTACTGTGGTAACTGTACTGTATAAGAAATTAAAACAAAAATAAAACAGGATAAATATCAACAATAAAACTTGATAAATGGCAATAAATATGTATTGAATTAAACATACCATTTTTCTCGTGTATCTGTACAATGGAATTATAAGATTGTTGGGCTCTTGCTAGATTATATTGATTCTGAAAGAGAATTATACATTTTAAATCAAAACTCTTAAGTAGATGAAAATCATGAAAAATAAGTTATGGATGTGTTACCACTGTGCTTAAAAGAACACAGGAAAGAATTTTATTCCATTTCAAAAAGATTTTTCACTGAATATCCTCATTTCTCATTTGCATTATGCTCTCCCCTTTTAGAAGCACAACAAAACCCCCACTGCACTCCAGTAAAAACCCACAGCTTCTTGGTCCGTCCGTGTAAGCCCCGCCCCACCACACAGCGCAGACAGACGCTTGTCAACGTCTGTCCACATGCGTGCAGTGAGTTACAGTATGCTGCTGGGACCTAAGCGGGACTCAGACTCTTCTTCTAACATGTATCCAAAAAGCACGCCCAATACAATATTACCTTCAGACCAGAAAACATTCAGCTTTTTTACAGGCTGAATTCCGTGTTGACTAAACAGAAAACCAACCTGGCCAGCTGCGTCCTGCCCGTGGCATGCCCTCGGCTCCTGCGGGCTGAGCCCGGGAGCCAGCGCCCAGACTGCAGGGGGTCTTGCCTGTGCGGAGCTGCAAAGCCTCAGCTCCAACAGCTGTACGCTGTCTCCAAATTTCAGGTGTGCTGATGGACAACTTTTCTGTTTTCCAGTACTTAAAGTATATTTACATAATTTTGGTAACATTTTTGGGAGACAAACTCTTTCATTTACTTTCAGCCAATAGAGGATAGTAGCTTTTAAAATACTTTAAATACTTTTGAAGTAATAGTAACACGGCAAGAAGAAATTCAAAGAGCACAAGCGATTTATAGTAAATAAAGCCTCCCATCTCTAGCCCACTTCACCCCCCAGTATTTCAGTATGCCCTCCGTCAGAAACAGGGGTTCTCAGCACTTCGCTGAGCGCCCCACCAGAGATGCTCTGACTTACAGAAGCACGTCTGTGCGAGCCTGCAGCCTTGTCTCTCTGTCTCTCTCTCTCACACACAAATGGTAGCATATTTCTAAACACATTTAGCACCTTCCATTTTGGGAGTATTTTAAAAGTTAACACTCAGATTATTCCCTACTAACTTTAGAATCCTGGCAGGTTAAATTCATATCAAGCAAAGTGTCCACATTCTTAACTGATGAATATTTCTTAATTAAAAAAAAGAAAGAGTAAAGTTTCATCAGAACAATTCATTCAAAAAAATTTAGCTAAGACAATGCATATTTGCTCACTGTCTTACCTGCATATTTGTTTAATATGCAAACAGTTTTTAGCTGCTTGATAACATTCTGTGCAAAATGGTTATATTTATTTGCTAAGAAAACTACAAATCATGGAAATGTAAAAGGTTAAAACAATTATTTGGCATTGACTGATTCCAGGAGGACTTATAAGCAAAGACAGAGTATGGGTACGGAATTATAAAACTGGAAGAGAATTAACATATCCAGACCAGCTGTATTTCAGATCAAAATAGAAAAGCCCAGAGAGCTCAGTTTACACAGCAAGTTATTGGTAAAATGTTCTCTCAATCACTCAAAATGATCACAGTTCTAAACCTTTTCTATTTTCTCTTTCAGGAAAATAATACTGTGAAATTTTTTTTAAAACATGATTAAATTTAACACCAAGTGTTACTTGTAATTAATGCCAGGAAGAAAATGTTAAAGACTAGAAGCATACCAAAATATCAACAGTATTTCTAGATAGTCAACTTACAGATGACTTAAGATTTTTGTAAATTTTCTACTTTAGAAACTGTACAGTGAGCACAGAAAAATAAAATTTTGGTGCCATATTACATAAGCACCCTGTTGTCACATTTAAATCATCATAGAAGTACTAGTTAAAAGTAGTTAAGCAATCATAATTCACTAGTGTTCAATAAATGACAGATTTTATACAAAATGGTATTTTGTTCCAGTGTAAAGAAAGGGCTGTTGAAAGAGCTAAAAATCAGTTAATTTATTATTTTATCCCAAATAAATGATTTTTAAAAACAGCCTTTTTAAATTTTTGCTTCCTCTGTGCGTTGAGAGGCTAGTGGACTCGTGGTCCAACGTGCAACATGGTTGTGTACATATTTAGATTTATCATTTTTTGGATTGGCATGTAACAAAATATTCACATAGAACTTTAGAAACAGCCAATTTTTTTTAATGTTAGGTCAGAATGATTTCTATCCCACAAACATTTTTCTGAGACATGCTGACTTCAGAGCCCATCCTCGGCCCACTCGCATGTCTGAAAACGAGGACAGTGAGACACGGGAAGGTGCTTCCAGCACACCTGACGCAAGGGGCGGGGCTCAGCAATTAAAAGCAGACACGCCCATCGGGCTGCCTACCACCAGAGCCTGAGCCCTGTGGGCTTTCCTGTCCTCATCTACACAGTGAGGACAGTAAGAGTGCACCTACTTTGGGGTTATTAAGAGGATTGAAAGAGTTAATACAAGTAAAAAGTTTAGATGAGAGCATAGCACATAAATGCTCACTGGGAATTAACTATTGTAACATGATCTCAATTGGGGGAAACTTCAAAGTACATAGAATGTTTTACTTATTAGTGAACACATACCAATAACAATTAACACATATATTTATCTGTAGTAAAAATAACAAAGACTAAAAGAACAGGAAAAAGCCTCATGCGATAACAGGAAATATATCTTACAGATGACGTGACATTCTTAACAAAAGTACCTTATTTGCTCCAAACTGCACTCTGGCTTTGCCTTTGACTAGGGTGGCGTTGATCTGCATGATGACTGACTCTATTGAGTAGGCGCTGCTCCAGCCCTGAAGGAAGACAAAAGCCTTCTCTAACACACTGCAGCTTCCTGCCTCCCGCTTGGGAAAGCTTCACAAAGTGGCACGAAACAACTCAACAAGAGCAAATGAGTATGAAGACATTTGTAGTCAAGAAGTAAAGGAAAAATTGAACGATTTCCAAAATCTCACAGTCAAAAAACCCCTGCATTTTAAATGCAAACATGAGCAAACTATAACCTTAAATATTACTTACTTCCTATCCTAGGGATAACAAAACCAAGTACAATGTCATTTTATTGCTCTACCTGACATAGCTTTCTCATTAGTAAAAATGGCTGCTATTAAAACAAAACTTAAAAAAATTTTAAAGTAAGTGCTGTTGCAACAGGGTTTTTCCACTCAGACTCTGCTTTACACAAACAAAACACTGCGGAGGCTGGAAGCCACGAGAACCACATGAGGAAACTTACCTGTTTCGTGAGAAGCTCCATACACAACGCACCGCCACCCAACACGTACCTTAAAAGAGAACAGGAATCACACAGAATTCTCCAGGTTTCAGTATCCCTTCTTAATGTTCGAAGTACCATTAGTAAGAAAACACGCATACGTGGGAAGATCAGAAGATAACAGACAGACAGAAACCGCTGCCAGGGTGGCAGGACTGTGTGAGGAACCTGAGCATCCCTCAGTTCGGGCCCGAGGGCGCCCTGGAGCCACCCCCCGTGGTGCCGGAGGGACGGTCACCTTCCTGCCTCTGTGTGTCTCCACAACCAGGTGGTAATCTGTGTAAGAACATAAATTCTTAACAGTTTCTCCTTCTCACAACAAAAATGTGAAAAGTCTATGCTGGCCAAGTTTGTATCAGATTTCAAAATGATCTAATAAAAGTATTTCTATACATTTATCTTGAAGTTACATAATTCTTCCAAATCCTTGCCTTAATCATTTGTAGCCACCCTTATTTTTTAATAGTTTGTTTTTATTGTATTTTTCCCATTACCATTTATCCTCCTTATACCCTCTTCCACCTCCAGCTCCCTCCCCCATTTCTGTTTTCTTAATTTTTTATTCATTGATTTTAGAGAAGGGTAAATACCAGCCGGGTGTCCCACGCACTAACCCACTCACCGGCTGACTGCTATGTGGGCCAGGGGGCCGGCCCTCCAGCCTGGCGTGAGGGGACGATGTTCTGACCAACTAAGCTACTGGCCAGGGTGCCACCCTCATTTTTTAATCTCAGTGAAACCATATCAGCCATAAAGGTGATCAAAGGGAAGAGTGAATATTTTTGGACTTTATTCATAAATGGATTATCTCCCAAAATGGAACTGGTCAGCTGAGTGTCCCAGAACTCCCAAAGTAGCTCAGTCACTCCTGCTCTGAGGGTCCACAGGACACTTCACAACCAGCCTTGTACAAAGTCTGGTCTTTCCCGGGGTTCAGTGAAAATGCACACAGCCACCATTTGATTCCACCAGACTGTTACCACCTCCTTCAGAAGGAAGTCGGCGGCCAGCTCCACAGGCCTGGGAGGTTGCCTGCAGTTTCTCTTAGAGTCTCCTGCAGTCCTAACTGTCTCTGAAGAGTCAATTACAACGTATATTTTACATACATTTGGTTTCTAATGGTGAAATATATACAAACAGGCACCACTAAAAACTGTACCTGTACATAATGAACATAACTGTTCATCCCACTGGTTCTGAAACTGCGGTCCCACACTAGCAACGTCAGCTTCCTTTCAGAGCTACTCGGTCAGAAACGCCAGGAAAGCCGAGCGCTCCAGGCCCCCTGACACTTAACTAGCCCCCCAAAGACCCTGAAGCACACTGTCACAGAAAAGTCACAGCCACTCACCCTCCAGAGAGAACGGGTAACACCACTCGAACAAATGGAGGGTCAAACGGAAAGTTATCCTGAAAAGCAAATGAGCAAATTTAATGAATTTTAAGAACATCCTCAATACTACGTTATTTAGAAGATTTTAGTCTATAAAGAACATGTACTTTTTTGTTGTCTGATGATGAGTGAGGGTCATAAAAGTAAAAATAGTGCCAAAAATAAAATGGCATGAAAACAAAAGCAAATACAAATGAAGTTAGGATCACGCCCAAACAGACCAGTGTTCTAGTAAACTTAGGAAATGCACACGAAGGACCCCCTGCCAGCACGGCCGTGTGGAGGAATGACGAGGTATGTTGGATCAGTCCCCTGGCTGGGAACTAGAAAAGGTGGACAAAGGGTCAATCACTGCAGAGCTAAGATCAAGAAGGAAAAGGAACTCCAGATACCAGACCCTTTTTTACCCCTTGGGTTTTCTTTCCATTACAGGAGAGGAAGGAAAAAGGTTGACAAGCTGAATGGGACTCACAGACTCACTGGGGAGGCAGTAAAACTTGGAGCTCGGGGACCACCGAGGAGAGGCCTCTCTCGCCCGGCCCTCACACGGGGGCTGGGCCCCTGGTGGACGGGGAATGAGGTCCCGCTTTACACCATCTCAACCTGCACCTGCCTCAGCGACCCTGCCAGGGCAGATGTGCACCCTCTCTGGAGCAGAGTGTCATCCAAGGCCTCAGCTCACTCTCCAGTCTCTCATGTGTAATGCTCATCACTAAACGTAGTCAAAACAAGAAACAGACAGACACGAAAGCACCAAGGGTCAAGATAACAGAGTCATCAGACATAGATTTTGAAAGAACTAATGCTGAGCACATGCAAGCAAAAAAAAAAAAAAAAAGACTGAAAATCCTGGCAGAGAAATACAATTATAAAAATAAACTATACACAAATTCTGAAACTTAGGAATACAATAACTAAAATTAATAACTTAATGGATGAGTTTAAGCAGAGTGGAGACTTAACAGGAGAGAAATTCGGTGTACTGGAAAATAGGGCAAAAAACATCCAGAATAAAGCCCAGAGAGACAAAAAAGGCAGAAAACAAGACATAGAGGAATGTACTGAAAAGGCTTCTCATATGCAGAACCCAGAAGAGAAGATTGTGTGAGTACCACGCTAGCTAACAGAGCTGGTAAACTGGAGTAATAAAAAAAATATCCAAGAAAATGAGAAAAAGAGCAAGGAACAAGGACACAGAACTCGTCTATGAGATGGTGGATTTCAGCACAGGTATCAGAACACTGACTGCAAACAGACTGAGTGCTCCAATTAAATGGCAAAGATCACCAGACTTGATAAAAATACAGGAAGAGAAGATGAGGGACAAGAAAACGCAGCTAATTCTCAGGCTACTGAACACAAGTCTTGAGTCCTGGAAACGGAAGAACAAGAGCTTCTCCTAGTAATGAATGGAAGCGCAGGTGGGAGCCCAGGAGGCCAAGGGTCAGAGGTCAGTCTCCCCCTGACTTGCCAACAGCCGTGGGGCAGGCAGACAGCATGTCCCCTCTATGAAAGGTGTGTCTATGAGTCTAAGAGAAATTACCCCCATTTCTATGTTCAAGTAAAAGGGGATAAGGAAACAACTAATGCATCTTAAAGAAGTGACTGGAGGGAAAGGGAGCTAGCTAAGCAAGCATTTGTTTCACCTAGTTACTCCCCAAAAAACACAACAACAGTTTCAACTGAGGGAAGCAACAGCATAATTCCAGCAACTTACTTTCACTCCCTACTTCTGACCACCCTTAAATCAGATTCTGCGGAACCTACAAACTGTGAAAATTCAACCCTGACAGGAGAGGAACATAGAAAGCACATTTCTGATGGCTCAAGTCAGCTGGAGGACAATAATTGCATATGTTTTTCCTCGATCTAAAACAGCAGGTCAGAAAGAAGCTCTACATAATTCAAACACAACTCCTTAGAAACACTTCCTAGGTTTTTTATATAAACAACAGATTTAAAACCCCCATGGCAATATCTATGATTAGTTCACTCGAAGGACCAATTTTCACCCATCCCAGGGGGTGATAATGTGCCCACTGAGAATGCACGCCCTAAACAATGTAATTTAGTTTGACCTATTTTTGAGCTCCATATACATGAAATTGCACAAAATGTGCTTCTGTTGCTCAGCATTGTATTTCTGAGTAGTCTATCTTGTGGGCCATAGCTCTCTTCAGCTTCAGGAAGACCACAGTTCCCCTCCCTCCTGGAGGCTGCTGAGCCCCAGGGCAGTCCTACTAACTGCAGGGCATGCACCTAGAGACTTGGGAGTCACAGAGACCACACCAAGTGATACCGAATTGTTTGCCAAAGCAACTGAATAAAAATATACATTCCCAGTAGAAGCATATGGCATCCCATCACAATTTTCTTACCTTAAAAGAGAAGTTAAGCAAAATATATTCTATGCCTTCTTTTTCTTTTAAGATCTGAAGATCACTGTGCAAAGGACTATCGGGATCAACCCTGAGGATTAAAAAAGAGCCTTAGACAAGGTCTAAAGCTGTTCTATGGAAAAACAAAGTACTGTAGCCTCCAACTCCTTGGGATTAAATGTTCAAACAAGGATCACAGTACTCTAAATCTATTCTCCTATGGGGACTCAAAGTTAGCAGTCATTCTAGAGGGAATGATCATATGTACATAATTTTCTCAGGGACTCAACAAAAGATTTAATCTTTCTCTAACACTGCATTATTAGGTAAGGGGTTCAGGAGATAAATTCACCGTGGACCAGACCAGAAAAGCAAAATCTCTAACAAATGTTCCATATATTGGGTTGGCCAAAAAGTTTGTTGTTGTTGTTGTTTTGGTAAGATGGCTCCAGTAGTGCTTAGTTGTCTTTAACTTCTTTCCAAAAAATTTTGTTACATTGTGTGGTTGTCTTCAACCTCATTGGAAACAATTTTTTGTTCCAATAGAAACAATTTTGTTAATATCAGCTTGTATTTTAAAAAACTTATAAAAATTGGTGAATTTTTGTATACTCATTTTAATATTGAAGATGGAAAAAATAAGTAACATTTTGGACATATTATGCTTTATTATTTCAAGAAAGATGAAAATGCAACTGAAACATGAAAAAAGGTTTGTGCAGTGTATGGAGAAGGTGCTGTGATGGATCAAATGTGTCAGAAGTGGTTTGTGAAGTTTCGTGTTAGAGATGTCTCCCTGGACAAAGCTCCACGGCTGGGGCTGGTCAGGTAGACCAGCTGAAGTTGACAGCCACCAGACTGAGACAGTAATTGAGAACAATCGACATTGTACCATGCAGAACATAGCTAGCATACTCAAAATATCGAAATCAATAAAGTTACTGGTGGAAATGAAAACTGTGTCCTTTATTTTACAGAGAAAGCCACACGGACTTTTTGGCCACCCCACGTGTGAAGAATGCTCACAGCTGGCTGTCACAGGCAGTCTCTCCAGGTTCCTAACCACGCATCAGTGTCACAGTCCCAGCCCGTCCCACCGACTCCATGAACACACTTCATCCCACAGCTGGTCCTCCTTTCCTCCTCCCTTTCTCACTGCATTTACCATAAAGCCTAAGAAACAGCTCATTTTGATGCCCTGAACACTATCCAGAAACAGGGTCTAATATCCTGAGGAACAGCTATGGCTATAAAGGTATCAAATTCAGAAGGAAAATTCCCACAATGAGAGTCTACAGTTACCACCACTACAAAGGGAGGCTTGACAGAAAAAATGCCACTTACTTCTGCAGTTTCACGTGCCAGTCATACAAACTGTCGTTTATGAGTTCCACAGAGTAAATCCCTGCAAAGACAGGAGCTGTGTTAGCTACTCTTCCTTTCATCTTGCACTGATGGCTCTGGTGTAAATGATACACTAAATAGTCCCTCCCCGCCCCCCCCAACCTAAAAATATTGCTATTGCAACACAGAACTAAGCTACATTGTGAGTGTTATAATATTTTGGGAGGGTGCTGAGTATCTCATGCCCCTCACAGGTAATTAAGGCCATTAATAAAGAGGCTTCTTTTTCGATTGAGAAACTATTTACCATTAACTATGAGGGGAAGAAAATATTATGTGAAATCATGTGCACTTAAGACTTTTTGTCAACAACAGTGTGGTGATTGCTAGGGGGAGGGCAGTATAAGGGGCCTAAATGGTAATGGAAAAATATATTATAAAGATTAAATATTAAAAAAAGACTTTTGTCCGTGCACATGCAAACATTTCTATAAAAATGGAATCCCTCTACATACATAGTTTTAGCATCTTTTGTCACCTTCTGGGGCATATATTTCCAACTTAATATATACAAATCTACTGTCAGTTTTCTTACTAATTCTGTAGTAATTTATTTTATGGACATACCAAAATTTAACCAATTCTACCCTGTATCTGATTATTTATTTTATATTTTTTTGCAATTACAAACAATACTGTAAAGACAAGTGACTAGTTAACTTTTAAAAATAAGCCATTATTCAAATATTTAACTATATTCTATTATGGTTTTACAGATAAACTTTCAGGCTTCTCATAAAGAAAAGTATTAGTACACATCAAACCCTCTAATAACTCAGAGACAAGTTGGACTTATATTGTACTTTATAAAGCAAGGGGGGTTTTTTGCTTGTTTTTTTGTTTTTCTTTTAAGTAAGGTCTAACAATGTACATTTAATTACTCTGAGAATTGCTGAATGGACCATAATGCTACCTTTTCAAACAAATTAAAGTTTGGCTTTTTCTGTTATTTAATACCATTTAGAATCTCTATGACAATTTTACTTTAATTATAGAGATTCCACAATATTAAGTCTTTTTAAAAAAATTATTGGGGTTACACTGGTTAAAAAAATTATATAGGTACAAGTTGTACAATTCTATAACATGTAAGTCTTCCTGTCTGGGTAAGAGAGAGCACTCTTAAGTCACACTACAAAATGAAAAAACACACACACCTAATTTCAAAGTAGTACCATTAACTATCTCTACAATAAGAGCTGTTTTTGTTGTTCTGAAGAAACCATCATAAATCAAAAATCAACTAGGCAATAGATTTTGGTTCAAACAAAATATTTTCATCTTACTTAGTTTCCAAAGCAGTAAGACCTGCACTTTTTCACGTAAGAGTTAATCTCCATCAGCAAGAAGACAAAGACATGGTGTATCCATAAAAGCAATGTTTAAAAATCCAAAAAGCAAGGAGAGCACCGCCCTCATCTGCAGGACATACATTCTGAGCCCCCAGTGGGTGCCTGAGCATGGACAGCACCGAACCCTACATGTGCTGACTCTTCCCGTGTGTACCTACCTGTGATAAAGTTTAATTTATAAGCTAGGCACAGAAACAAAATCCGGGAAGTAAAAATAACATAGAACAATCATAGCACTATGCTGTAACAAAAGTTACGTGCACGCTCCATCTGTCTGTCTCGTCACTGATCTGACAACCAGGATGGCCACAGGTGAGCACAGGGCGGGAAGCGCGCCTAGCGCAGGCACACGGATGCCTCAGGCCCAGGGCTGGTGTGAGGTTCCATCGCACTGCTCAGATCAGTGTGTACAGTTTAAAACTTTGGAATTACTTCTGGAATTTTCCATTGAATACCTTCAGACCACAGGTGGGGGCTACTGGGAGCTCACCCTATTTTACCTCCACAGCTTCTGATGACTCTGATCACAGGTGTGTTTCCCACCCCTGGACTGAAGTTTGTAAGTACCTCTGGTTTTGCCCCGTTTTTAGTGTGAGAAATGAAGCTTACTACCAGGAAACTGAAGAGCACTCAAGGATGACCGAGGCGGCAAAACGCAAAGGTGCTCACCTGCTTTGTAACTCTGCGACCGGTATATGTCCCTGAGCTCCTTCATGAGCCTGTCGGAGGCTTGCACAGACCCGGACACGGCGCCCTGAAACACAGAACGTGCTCTTTACCTGGCTGCGGAGGCCAGGGGCTCGGGATTTCTGGTACAGGAACCCAAGATAAACATTACAATGACTCTTTACATGGATCACCACTTAACATTTTAACAAGCCAAAAAAGCTAATTTAAATAGAAGATTATGGCCATGGCTGGTGTATCTCAGTGGACTGAGTGCTGGCTGCGAACCAGGCATCACAGGTTTGATTCCCAGTCAGGGCAGGTGCCTAGGTTGCAGGCCATGTCCCCCAGCAACCGCACATTGATGTTTCTCTCTCTTTCTCCCTCCCTTCCCTCTTTAAAAATAAATAAACAAAATCTTTTAAAAAATACAAAAAAAGAAAATAGTTTCATTTTTAAAAAAGATTAAAAAAATAGAAGATTATGAAATTTCGACAGGATGATCAAATTGGTTCATTTACTATTTCTTATCACCTGGAAAAAAAAAAAGCCAAACCAATATGTCTACATTGCCATGGCCTTTGCAAGAGCTTAGCACTCTGTATGTGTCTACTTCAAATTCCGCCACTTTTTAATTTAAGAATCTATTTTTTAGAGCAGTTTCAGCTTCACAGCAAAATTGAGAGGAAGACAGAGGCTTCCCATAGAACTGCCCCACAGTGCACCGCCAGCCTCGTCTGAGGGCGTGTTGCTCACAGCTGGTGGGGCTTCACTGACACGCAGCTTTCACCTGCGGTCCTAACTCACCTCCCGGGGCACTTCTGGTGCTGGGCACCCTCTGGGTCTGAGCAAATGTATGCTGACATGCATCCGTCATCACCGTACACAGAGTAGTCCCATGGCCCTAAAAATCCTCTGTGCTCCCCCACTCATCCTTCCCCTCCCCCAAAACCCGGTGCCCACTGATCGTGTTACTCTCCCCACAGCTTTGCCTCTGCCAGAGTGTCACAGAGCTGGGATCCTACAGAAGAAGCTTTTTCACGTCAGCTTCTTCCCTCAGCAGAAAGCTTCCTCTCTGTCTCTATGTCTTGACAGCTCATTTCTCTTCAGAACTGCACAACATTCACGGGCCAACTAAACGATACCTCAGGTGCTCCCAAGTTTTGGGAACTATGAATAATATTGTTACAAACATCTGTGTGTACATTTTTGTGCAGACGTAAGTTTTCAGTTCTTTTGGGTAAATACGAAGGAGCACAACCACTGGATCGTTTGAAAAGACTATATTTAGTTTTGTAGGAATCTGCCACATGGTATTCCAAGGAGCCTGTTCCCTGCTGCGCCCCAGCAGCTGGCACGTCAGTGTCCGGATTTTGGCCTTTCTGGTGGGAGCGCAGTGCCCCTCACTTGAGTCCCACTCATCACACCATGAGCGGAAACATCACACTGAAGGTCTACTTTGCAAGGTAAGAAACTGACTTCACACAACTGGCTTCAGCTGTTTTCAGTGTTGGAATGTCTCTAAAATGAAAAAGCACTGATATCTTGTCCTAAGACTGAGTATGAATGGAACCATTCATCACAAGACAAAAACATGTAGAATGCCTTTTGATTTAAAAAAATATTCAGACAAAATGTTAAATGTCAGTGGTTGCACAACTCATTGGGGTTGTTCGGGGTTACAAAGCCACTACTTTCTAGATGGGTCACCATGAATCCTTTACTGAACTGGCTTCACCCTGGGGCCACATCTGCGGACCAGCAAGGGCTCTGCACATAGTGGTGGCGGCAGGTTCTGTGGGGATGTCTCGGCAGGGTCTGTCAGCGCAGGTACACAGCGACTTGCAGTGGTTTAGACTCTAACGTACAGACTGGAGCAATCGAGGAAGGGTCGTCCGGTTTCATGGGGTCAACAAATAAGTCTAATTAATAACAGGCACTAAGTAAACAGTAAGTGTTCAGACAGACAGCGGGACTCTCACTGGTGTTTCCCTACTCTGAGAATTTTAAAGACACGATCTCATTTCCTCTTCAGAGAGACCATCCAAAGGTTCGCATGGTCCACATTTTAGAGTTGAGGAAACTGAAGCCATGCAAGGGTATCTGTCGCCGAAGTGGTCATTTGACTCCCCATGCTGCTTCGTATCAAAGAGATGTTATGTTAAAAGAAAAAATTACTTTTGGTTCCGCCAGGACCGAGCAGACGGGCAGGGCCATAGAGAGCAGAGACTCACTGAAATACACAGACCCCGTGCGGGGAGGGAAAGTGGAGGCAGCAGCATAAACAGCTGGAAAGGGGCGGATGCAGGAGGGGATTCCAGGCTGCAGAAAGCAGAGGAAGAGGGTGGACAGTGGCTATCAACAGGTGACAAACGTACTACGTAAATAGATCAATAAATAAACAATGACACAGGGGCAACCAAACCCACGGCTGAGTCACGACAAGGCCAGGAGGTGGAACAGCGGCCGAGGCTGGCACCCCGGCAAATGTCCCGCACTCACACTACCGCCCGTGATTACTTTACTACGCATGGAAGTTCGGGGTCTGGATAGTCACACATACGTTCAGATGGTCTTGCCTTTGAGTCTTCCTAATTTTCTCTAGTATTGCCAAATTTTCTTTTTCAATTCCTTCATCCTCCGACTTCTTCCCACTAATAGGCTCCTCTTCCTTCATCTCATAGTGATCCAAGTCTTCTATATCCTGTGGAAATTAGACACGTAGTGGCTTATTCACACTTATGCCAAAAGTTAAATCATTCCTGACTCAAGAGGGAACAGAAAGGAGTGAACACATGTATTGGTTGGGAGGCCTTCACATTCCATTTATAAGTCCTCTCTGTTTATATCTTATATTTTGTTTTAAAACTACATTAGAATCTGAGCAAAGTAGATTTGATAGCTATTAGCAAATAAGCCACCTTTTACATCTCCTATGAAAAGGGGATTTGAAACAGTTCAGCACCAACATATCAAGAACCATGACTGTTCAGACTGTATTCTGGGAACTGCACTTCCCACCTCCGTGTTTTCCAGCAGACCGACTCACTGGGGTCTGGACTGGGTCGGTGACCACTGGAACCCAGACCCACCGTTCTTTCCCCTGGGCCTCCACCCCCTGCCCCCCACTACGTTCTGTCCTCACCCAGACCTTCCCCTGGTCTGCCCCTCTCCGCCCAATCTGCCGTCGGACGCTTGTGTTCAGAGCTCCCACAGAAGCCCAGAGCCTGAATCTCCTCCTCCTACACCTGACGCTCTGCACCTGAGTGTTAACCAGCTCACAACAAAACTCATCATTTCCATCTTTTTAAAACAATATTCTCGGCCCACTATTCTCCACATTAAGCCTTCCTATTAACAATCACACCAAATAGAAAAGTTTGTCTTAAATTCAACACTTCTAGCCATCTGCCTTTTCTAGCCAACTAACCTTGCTTTCCCCTGACTCCAACACATCGACCCATCTTTCCTCCCAAAAGGACAGCATCCAGTGCCCCAAACACACCGATGCCTGGGGTAGTTCTGGGCCCTTTTAACCACATTATGTTAGTTGCCTACAACATCTTCTTTTCATCCAACCTAAGCTGACTCCTCCGAAGCCTTAAGCACAAGCTTCAAGCCTGAAAACCTTAAAGATCCCGTCAGCAACAAGCAAGTACATGGGCCTGAGCTCCATGCCTTTGGAATCTGCTCACAAAATTCTTTGATGATTTTCCAACCTGAGATAGTTCTATCATTTCTAGTAAGTGGTTCCCGAAGGTTTTCTAACTCTTTTATTCAAACATAGAACTTCTGACACTTACTAGTTCTTCTCCTTAAAAATAACCAAATATAAGTTAAGTATTGATTACTATGAAATGTAAATATAATTCTAGTGCTAAATGTTAAGAGCTCTTATTTTCCAGAAAGTCAAATTTAAGACATCAGATAAGCGATTTGCTCAAAAGCATATATTAAAGGTAAGACCAGATTTTAGAAATTATATCAACTCCAAATACTCTGTGGTTTTCATTATTCCACACTAGTACTGACTTGTAAGAGATTAGAGAAATTAGTAAAACTTTCCAAAATGAAGATATTTATAAAATGTTGTTCTTATATAAAATACCTACTTCACCCATCTCTTCCTCTTCTTCCTCCTCTGAAGTCACTTCTTCTGTTGTCCCATTCTGAAAAGGAAGGAGAATTTGCAGGGCGACACCGAGCAGACAGCGCACCCCGAGGTCCTCAGGCACCCGTCACTGCGGTCCCGCTCACCGAGAACTGACTACAGCACAAACATTGACTTTTAAATCCAGCTTTGATTTGACAAACATTTATCAGCTTTTTAAAAGGAAACATTTTTTAACAATTCAACTTAATAGATGTATTAGGAATAACAAAGGCAATTAGTCAAATATAAAGCAACTTGAAAAAAATTTGAAGACATTCTAATTTAAAATGAAAAGAACGTTTTACACATACATGTGTATAAGGTCAATGGCTTCTTTCATTGGAAATAAAAACCCTAAACCACGATTCCTTAAAATATCTGCCTTTTCGACTTTGAAAAGCCTGAATCATTCCATAAATTCAACTGCCTTACATTTTAAAAGGTTAAATGTGTTAAAACAAAATAGACACTGCCTCAAACTAAAAATTGCAAAATGACCATTTCACTAGAGAACCATTTTCATTTTTGACAACATGCTATTTACCAAAGGAATACTTCTTTACAGACACAACTGCCCACTCGTTCACAGCGGGTCTGAGAGGCTTTAGGAAGGGCCCACGTACCGAGAAGAGGCCGAGTTCAAAAGCACAAGTTCCGGGACCAGAGCGTACTTCTCTGGGACACTGTACGTAAAGTTAGTAGGATTTTCCCCCCAGAAATGTCTTGCTGTATTTGTTCCAACTACTGCTGGTCAGGATCACTCTCCTACACAGGAGGCCTACTCTGGCGGTGTCTTGTGTGGGTGCCAGAATCAGAAAGACAAAATTTTTAAATGTAACTCAACACAGCAGCAAGATCTTGGAACGGACTCATCTTTGCCAACAGCTCCCACTCCCATGCCACAGGCGGGCACTGGAGCGCAAACCAGGAGAACAGAGTGACGACTGCTGAGGACACTTGTCAATGACGGACACTGACCGACGGTATACCGCATCTACAAATGAGCAGATAGCCAGTACAGCCAGATATTTGAAGAAAACTAGCAGTCTGAAAGAAAGGCACCAAGTGGAACCAGCAGAACAGCTGATCTGAAGCATCATTAATGAAGGCACTAAAATGGAAAGATCTGACTGGACTATTTAGCAGTAATTGAGAAAATATTTCATCCAAGAGATATGAAAAGATTACTATGCAAACAACAAGAGAGTTCTGAGAAATCAAAGACTCCACCCCACCCTCCAAAAACAAACAAACAAACAAACAAACAAAAATCCATTGAAGAGCCAGAAAGCACAACAGACTTGAATGAACAGAACATTTCCCACATATCCTCAGAGGGGAGGAAAAGGAGGTGGGGTGGGGGAGAGACACGGGGATAAGAGTGAAGGGAAAAGATTGGAACAGAGATCGAATCCCCATCCAGAAGACAGAGGGAAAGAAGTAAGAGAGACAGATGTCGCCCTGCTAAAGAAAGACTTCTGAATGCCCCACAGGAATATCAAAAAGTAAAACCCTGTACTTCAGTTACAGAAAAAACTGAGCCAACTTCCAGAGAGAAAAAATAAAATACAGAGGAAGCAGAAGAATCTGGCAGGCATCAGATTTTTCATCTGTGACAACAGATGCTGGAAGGTAAAAGTGTAAAGCGTGCAGGAGGGACTTGGGCATGAACTTGGAAGGAAGCCACGGCTGGGTGTGTTCTCGTGGGCCCCTAGCCCCGGCAGAGAACTGCACAGAGTCAGACGGGGGTCTGCTGACCCGATGACAAAAACAGTCACTGAGGATTCAAGGCACACTCTCCATCCACAGCCCACAAACCCTTATCCCACGAACGCAGTGTGACTTAATGTGAAGCTCCAAGCGGGCAACCCCAAACCACAATGTTCAGGGACGCATATACGGGCGACAAAACTGGAGATGGTGGGTAGGGCCCCCCACACTCGGGAAGGAGCTGCATGAGGCTTCTGCTTCTTCACCTCAGGGGCGGCCACAGGTGTCGCTATTTGTTACATCAAACTTATGTTCATGTTTTCAGTGCACATGGCTTAAAACCGTTCCTTGTGAAATATAACAAATACATAAGCAGAAGATGGAATCAAACTGCTTAGGAAACGCATCTGTGTGGACAATCAGCACATTGACATGAGAAGCCCGTGCCCTGGGTCCCAGCAGCGCCGAGAGGACAGTGCGCACCTGAATGTTTGCTGAAAGGCAAGTAAAGCACAGCAATCCGAGCCACTGGACAAGGAAATCACGAAGACTGGAGCAAACCGTGAGAAAGGCAGACAACAGGTTAGATTGAAAAACAAAAGGGCTGATTCTTTAAAAAAAAAAATAAAGTAAAATAAGCCAATATAATAAAACAGACAAGCCTCTGCAATCCAGATGAGGGAAGCAACTTTTGAAATGAAAAGGGGATTGTCACCATTATAACCACAGAGGAAGGTTCGGAAAGTGAATGCACATCTTTACAACAGCTTCAAAAGTATGGAGGAAGTGGTCATTTTCTCCAAATCTAGAATTACTAAAACAGACTAAGAAATGGAAAATTCAAACAAACTCATACACAGAAGAGCTAAACAGATCCGGCTCAGGTGTTTATTTAAACCAAGGTTTCTCAATCTTGGAACTATGTGAGGCTACACAGTTCTTTGCTGTGGGGGCTGTCCTGAGATTGCAGGATGTTTAATAACATTCCCTCTGTCCACGAAATGCCACGAACACCCCACTGAGCCAGCTGTGACAACCACAAATACCTCCAGATGTGTCTGAATGTCCCCCGGGAGGCACACTTGCTCCCACAGTTGGTCTAAACTCTCCCAGAGCTTAGACACAAACAAAAGCTTCCTAGGTCATTTTATGAGACTGTGTAACCCTGACAGTGAAATGAAACAAGAGCGTAAAAGGAAACAAAAAGATAAAATGGCATTACAGCCTCACTTAAAGCAGAAAATCCCGAAACCAGAATGTGTTCACAGTGTGCGCCCCCTCACCCACAAATATGCAGGTGTGGAGGGTTTATTATGGGAATGCAAGGATGGTTCAAAACCAGGAAACTTCCTCCCATAAGCCACAGTTGTTATATCCCCACATGGAATTACACGCACTGTCACAGAAAACAAGGCAAAGCTACATGTGTTGTGTATATGGTGTGTTAGTAAGTGAAAAACCAAAGTTGTAGACATTCCAGAAAAGGAGATTTGAACACAAAATAGACATTTCTCCCACTGTCCCTCTCCTGAGGCTCCACTAGAGCTACCGAGAAGAATAAGCACAGTGATGAAAAAAGAAAGGGTGCTGGCAGCAGGAGAGAGAGCTCCCCCGTGCTACCAGACAGCAGTAAACGGGGAGAGGTAGTTAATGGCGCAAACAGGTAACGCCTCCAGGTTGGGGACACCGACCACAGGGAGTCACTCATGGTCCCACGGCAAAGGTTCTACGCCCTGAGACAGGGATGCACTAGGCAGCGGGCATGTGCACACGGCTGGACACAGAGGTGGACCCAAAGCCCATATACAGAGCATACTGTCTGGCCCCCAACACACGGCTCTCCCCCCTCCACAAGCAGAACCCAGGCCGACAGGGCTGCTTGTCTGGGGAAACCTTGACTGGTTTCAGCCAGCAAGTGTCACTGCACCAGGAAACGGGGTGGAGGCAGAAGGGCTGGAAGTCAGCTGACACCCCACCCACAAGCTATCAGTGGGCAAGTCCTGGCCACAGAGAACTCCCAATCAAACCCTCAGCCCCTCTCTCAAACATGAATGAAAAAATGAGCAAGGACAAAAAGAAAAAATATATGACTGAGCATTAGAGACTAGACATATATTTGAGGAAAGTCTTCAAAAAGAACAAGACCAAAATAACCTAATATTTAAAAATAAAGCATTACAGAGAAAACCGAGATGCTGGAGAAGGGAAGGACCGGAGTGCCAACATGGCTCCTCAAAGACCCTCAGAGACAGACCACATCTATGACACAAGCACAGAATGGACGCTGCAAGTGATGAATAATCAGACAAGGAAAGCTCTCGAAAGGTATGGGTCTGCTTGGGAGGGGACACCCAGTGAGGCATACATCCCAGTATGCACCCCCGCACTGTTCCCTTCCCAGTCACCTGGCCTGGCCCTGGGACTGACTGTAACCGCTACCTGGGGTGGAAATGACGCTGGGCCAGGTTCCAATTGCAGCCTTAAGAAGGCCTGGCAGCTTCTCCTTTTGTGCTCTTGGAAGCCAAAAATAACAATTCTGATTACCATCCCGAAGAAAGAGAACCAACAGGAAGAGGTCCTGGAGGCCACTCAGAGAGGAGGGCCATGTGAAGACAGCGAGGTAGTGGACGCAGGTGAAGCAGCCCTGTCGGACATCCCGAAGCAGACCCGGGCCCAACGTCCACGGTCCCAAGCCACGGCAGACCACTCCACGAGGCCGGCAGAAACACTGTCCCGCACACACAACCCGGGGACACAGAATGAAGTGCTGTTTTAAGCCATTAAGTCCTGGGGTACCTGGTTAACCAGCAATAAATAGCCAAAGCAAAACTTAAAGTTATGGCTGTCCTACTAAAATTTCCAAAAGTTGAAAGATAAGAAAATCTTCAAGAATTTGAAATAAGAAGACACAGAGAAAGAATACAGAAATAGTATCAAAGGTACAAAGACTCAAGCGAAAAAGTCTAAAATCCCATGAGTAGTATGCATTCCCAAATGAACGAAGAAAGAAAATGGTAAGGAGAAAGTTACCCCAGAAAAAGTACAAGAACATTTACCCAAGGAAAATCATTTTCAAAGTAGAATTGTACCTTTAACCCAACTATCAAGTGTCAGGGCAGACAGTGACAGCAGTCACCGTTTGCTGGGCTCTTACTGAGTAGCACACACTGCTCTAAAGGACCTTCACACTCTCACGCACTCTCCAGAGCCCCCTCATTCTGCAGACGGGAAACTGATGCACAGTGACTAGGCAAGTAGCCCAAGCGAATTCAGTCATGCAGCTAACAAGCAGCAGAACTGAAAGTCACACTGATGGTGGTTTGACCACAGCTTTTTAGAAGCTGGAACTCAGAAAACATACTACCCCGTCATACCTTCTCAGGCTTTTACTTGTGGATGTACTCAGGCGAAACATGAAAGGTGAGCCAAGAAAGATGGCATAAGGTCAGAAAACAGCAGATCAGAAGGGACAAGAAAAATTTCAAGATGACAGCTGTGCAGCCAGCTCAGGGAGCAATGCCCCAAGACTGCTGTGGCAGAACCCAAGGCCTCACAAGACAGGGCAAGCTCACAGAAGTGGGAGAGAATGTGCAGGATTATTATAAGGAAGGCATTCTTATAATCCCGGTAACTGCTTACAGCATCTCCCGCTTGGAGGAGGTAACGTTTGGGCGAAGCTGCCTCACAAAGTACAGGCAGTGCTGAGGAGGCAGCACAGGTACGGAGCCAGGAGCATTAGCAACAGAAGGTAGGGGTGGGAGGGGGCAATTTTGTCTCTGTCATAGTAAATACCAGTGGCTGCAAGAAATGAAAAGGTTATTTTTAGTACCTACAACAAAACCAAAAGAATTCAACAGCAAAAACTAACTTCTAAATAAGTTGTATAATAAACAAAAAAAAAAGCATCCTAGGTGTTACTTTTGCTTGAGACAATTCATTTTAGCTCTTGATCATCAGAGAAATTTTACTTTACCTGACCCGTGGGTAGGGGTTGATCTAGCATCTCAACATCCAGGTGCTTAGG
Organism: Tonatia bakeri; assembly: GCA_004024845.1. Taxonomy (NCBI): domain Eukaryota; kingdom Metazoa; phylum Chordata; class Mammalia; order Chiroptera; family Phyllostomidae; genus Tonatia; species Tonatia bakeri. Next base: position 42,481 of record PVIA01005348.1, read on the forward strand.
AAGGTTATATAATCTGCAGAGTTCACATATCAACCACTTCAATTGCTGACGAAGCTACAAAACACATTTCGGTAAATAAGCATTATGTCAAAGAGCCCTTAGGAAACAATAATAATGCTATGACTACTGTAACCAATCCAGTAGGAAATGGAAAAAGTTTGTTACTGCTCAGTTACAGCCTACAGATAAAACAGCAGTGTTTAAAGAGGCAGGGTTAGGAGCCACAAGTGCACGAAAGTCACTATGGCTTGAGTGCGACCCTACAGCTGACTCCCCGCAAAATGACATCACCAAAAAGGCAGAAGAAGGGGAGCTCCAGGCACTGTCCAGTTTTCAGCTGCTAACTTTGTGTTGTGGAAACTGGTCACTTCAGATGAGTACACTGATATGTTACTGAGGCTACAAAACACAGAGGCGGTCTGGCTGCACGTGGGTTGTAACATTGTATATTCCACAGTCGTCGCGCACGGGCAGAGGCAGTGCGGCCTGGCAGCAGAGCCTCGGACTCTAGGTGGCCTGGGGCACAGGACCTGACTGCCTCGGTCCGAGTCCCCCATTTGTAAAATCAGAAAACCAGACATACTCGTAACGGTAAAGATTAAGTGAAATCTGTGAAAACGCTTGGAACTTAGTAGCCTCTTAAAACTGCAAAAAATCACTCCTCAAGTGTCCATTTCTATATCCATATTATTTCGTGAGTATATTTACTTTAAGCAAGGTAACTTATGTGCATTGCTTTTCACTCATTGTTTAAAAAAACATTTTCAATGTATAAGTTTAGCAGCTATGGGTTAAGAAGAGTGGTCCACACTCAGTAGATCTGACCAGTAGCTAGTCAGGCACAACTTACTACCCTTGATCAGGAGCACTTTCCTGGACGTGCCTGACCAAGAAAAGAGATGGAGAGAAAGAAGCAGGTTTATGAAGGACTAAGAAAACAGACCCAAGATTAGAAAGGGTTAAACAGAGGAAAGTACAAGTCTTACCAAAGAGGACAATGGAGCGAGCGAGACTGAGACAAGCTGAGCTAACAATGAGGGTGAAAAAGTGTCCCCAAGCTTGAAAGGTCACGAAGCCCCACAGCCGGTCTGTCACCCACCTAGTGCACTCCGATGTGCACTAAGTGCACGGTAAGGATGCGGCCTAGACACCTCCCCATGCACAGCAGGCCCCGGGGCAGGAAGAGCTACAGGAGTGCCCTGGGGCAAGCAGTGCGGGGTAGTCACACTCTACAGGAAAAACAGGTACTTCTTCCAGTAACTCGCACTTTACATTCCCCACCCAAGTGCCCGAGGGGTGGGTCAGAAACTAAGATCATGGGGAAAAACTGAAGAAACAATCAGAAGGTAGCCGGACAAGTCTCAGAAACTTCCTAGTTAGCTGGGCCGGGGGTGGGGTGGGGCCAGGAAACACTGGGATAAAAAGGACTCTCAGTTCATTCCCAAGCCGCAGGTTCAGGTTCGGCAAGCAGAAGAGAGTCCTCATCTCCTTTCATCCCACTCCCAGTCCCAGAGAGAATGCTGAGGGAAGTGTGACTGCTGGTGGCTGCCAGGCAACAGGCAGCTGTGATCACGCTGAGCAGCAGCCACAGCCCAGCCCAGCAAGGGTCACTGAGTCTACGTGATACCAGACACATAAGGGTTGGACGCCCAGGAGAAAGACTTCGGCTAGAGGCACAGATCTAGGAATGCCAGGAACACAGGCGGTGGTGTCAGTGCCAGGAGTATGAGAGATGACGCAGAGAAAGCACAGAGTGAGAGACAGGGCCAGACCAAGGCAGGTAGAAGGAGGTACAAACAGGAGACCTGACCCTTTTGTTATCAGGTCCCAGAGGACAGAATGTGACTTGAATTTTCTACCTACACTTATCATAGAGCCTGGCACAGAAACCAGTTGATTAAAAAAAAAATTCCCGTGTTCCACTGCTAGCACTCATTTAGCATATTCATCCGGGGGAAACGTGTGTCTAAACCAGCACAGACACAGATTTTCCACAATATTGAATACGAAAGCAGCCAGATTACAGACACTCTCCTACACCTCGCTTTTCCACTTAGAGTATCTTGGAAGGTTGTATGTGCTCTTGTGAAAAGGCTGGCTGCATTATTTTTAACTACAACACAATATTCTACTGTAGAACTACACGTGATAACTTTTATCTAAGCAGCCCTTTATCGGTGGGCATCAAGTCAGACGTGCTGCATGGAGGAATGTTTCAACAAGGGAACATGCACCTGGACCCATCGCTGTAGACAGGTCAGTATTAGGACTGCAGACAGAGCCACTGGATTTAGCAGCTACAGATAAAACACTTGCAGTACAACAATGAAGGCAGAATCCAGAAGCCAATGAATTAAGTGAAGTGAGGGTGAGGACAGACAGAGTGTTCTGTCAGTAAACTAGGTGATGAGACAGCTGGAGGAGGCATGAGAAAGAATGGAGGGCAAGTTTTGGCGGGGGGGCAGGGGAGGAGGTTCTTTTAGGTAAATATTTACTTTTTTATAAAATTAGGCACGATTTTATACCCTGTGTCATTTCATTTTATGAGCATTTTTAAATAGATTTTATTTGCCTTGGCTGGTGTGGCTCAGTGGATTGAGCACCGGCCTGTGAACCAAAGGGTCACTGGTTCAATTCCCAGTCAGGGCACATGCCTGGGTTATGGGCCAAGTCCCCAGTAGGGGGCATGTGAGAGGCAACCACACATTGATGCCCCCCCCTTGCTCCTTTCCTTCCCCTCTCTAAAAAAAAAACTTTTAAAAATCTTTATTTATTTTTAGAGAGGGGAAGGGAGGGTAAAAGAGAAGGACAGAAACATCAATGGGTTACTTCTTGTAGGTGCCCCAACTGGGGACCACAAGCCAGGCATGTGCCCTGACTGGGAATCGAACCAGTGACCTTTAGCTTTGCAGGACAACACCCAGCCATCTAAGCCACATTGGTCAGGGCTGTGAGCATTTTTCTGATGGGATATTTCAGACACTGGAAAACAACCCCACTCATTTATACCATCACAAAACTTATACTTTAGATTTTCAGAAAAGGAGGCAGCCAGGAGGGCACCGTCACTCCTTCCCTGTCCTGCCACCCTCTGCTGGAGATGAACACACATCCTCTGACTTTAAATTTTTACCTCTAACCTTCATCACTCTCAGACTAGCCTTTACTTTGAAAATACTCTTTAAACTGGTGTTCTTCTGTCCTCAATTTTAGGAACAAATATGTTTAAACCACTTATAACGTATTTTGACAAAAATCTGAGATAAGACTCTGACTTTCCCAAATGGTCAATTCTCCCAATACTCTAAACAGAATAAATAATCCACCCTCTCCTCCTTTAGCACTACCTCCACTGCACTCACGCTAAGTTCTCAATCGCGTGGCTCTTTCTAAGCCCCCACCGCCTTCGCCCACGCCGTCCTGCGCCAGCACTGGGCCCTGCGTCTCCCATCTAGTTGAATAAGTCTCCCTCCATTGCTTTTCTCCAAACTTCATTATTATTTTTTTATTATTCACTCTTCAAATCAAATATTAGATTCATTTTATCAAGTTTCAAAATTAAGTCTTTGATTTTTCTACTGGAGTTGCATTCGATTTATAAATTAACATGAAGCTCTGGAGAGAATTAACAGATTTATAATATGAAGTCTGCCCACCTAGGACCACACTGAGTCATTCCACTTGGCACATCTCTGTAATTTTCTTGATACACTTAAGTTTATTCCTAGTATTTCATTTTTTACATTTAATTGTAATGGTCGACAAAATACTTTTCTACTGTATTTTCTAGTTGGGTACAGCTGATTTGGGGGGAAACCACTGATTTTTATATAATAGCACTTTTAACCAGTCATCTTAAAAAATTGTTTTTCAGTTGATTCCTTTTAATTTTTTTAAGGTAAATAATCACATCACCTACAAATAATGACTAATATTTTTCTATAAGGACTTTATGACATCATGGAAAAACACAATGACAATGTTAACTTTAAAAGATGATAAAAGTATGTAAAACATGATCTCTATCCTTTAAACACATATATAAAAGTATGTGTATTTTACTGGCAAAGAAAAAATACTGAAAGAAAAAATACATCATGTCAACAACAGTTACAGCAGGTTGACACATTATGGAAGATTGTTCTTTTCTCATTTTTAAAATTTTACTAGTTCTCTCATGGAGGTTACTGATTAGTTTTGTAATAAAAAAAAATTATTTTTAAATGGAAAGTTACATTCCCTTATACATGTGTATGGATGTTACATGATCTACAAGCGTAAAAACTTCGTGTGCGCACCTTTGGCTCTCTCTGCAGTTCAGACTCCCGAGAGAAACAGCGATTCCCTAATGGACACGAGGACGTCATGCTGCCATTATCCCCTCGTGTCTACCTTGCGGCCCTTTTCCTACTCCCTTCCCTGGCTAGTGGTCCCTACCAAAAATGCTTGCTTAGTTAATGGCTAGAATTCATGGAGAAAGAGAATACCTAATTCCTGATGCAAATTAAGACTATTCCTCATGGGGAATGAAAAAGAGAAACGAGGAAGTAAGCAGATTTTGAAGTACTAAAACAAAAACAAATAAAAAAAAACTGGGTCTCTAATTGCCCTAAGATTATCAAATAATCATTAATCAGGCTTTTAACATCACATTACCTCTTAACATTTAAGTTCTATCATGCAACGTTCATGAGGAAAACCAGAAAGGAGCATGGCTTATTTTCTCACCGAACTGTTTTTCTTAGTATCTTCTAGACGTTCCAGAACTGAGGTCAGATTTGGGTCATCAGAGTCCACAAACCATATTGGTGAAGACGAAGGGTAAGATTCCTGTTACGGAGACACATAGTTAAACACCCTTGAAATAGATGAACCTGCTATGCAATTAAACCACACCGCCCAACGGTAAGACAACCATGAATTCAAGTACAATATACCAGGGGGAAGAAGGGCAACATATTAAAATCCACGTATGGAAAAACAAATTTCCTTTTACGGATTTCTTTTAAAGACTTTATTTATTTTTAGAGAAGGGAAGGGAGGGAGAAAAAGGGGGAGAGAAATAGCAATGTGTGGTTGCCTCTCACACGCCCCCAACTGGGGACCTGGCCCCCAACCCAGGCCTGTGCCCTGACGGGGAATTGTCTGGCAACCCTTTGCTTCGCAGTCTGGCCCTCAATCCACTGAGCCACACCAGCCAGGGCTGGATTTAAAAAAACAAAAAACAAACACAGATTAATGGTTGAATCTTGCCTGCTTCATGTTACATAACATATGTCTAAAAACAAACAAAAAAAATGATTTTACCCAGTAAGCAGTATGATTTAAAACAAACAGAAGATAATACACTGCAAAAGTTATGTTTTACCAAAAGCAGAAAAAAATGGAATTTGGGGACCAAGAAAGATGGGCTGCTTTCTATCATGGCCTGGATTCTCAGCCGTAACATTTTTAAAGGATTTAAAATCTGGAATCATAATAAATCTTTTAAAAAGCAAAAACAAATTTTAAAAAACAACCTTGAAATACAATCTATAGATTTAAGCTTTACTACATTTGCCTTTTTAATATAAAAGGCTACATTTCTAAACTGTCTAAATGACATCTATGATTTTTTTAAAAAAATAAAGCAAAGGACCACATGTCTAAACACATGAACTCAAATTCTTACAAATGCTAAAAATGATGTTAAAAAATCTATTCACTATCCTCTTTGCTTTCTGAGTAGCATAAATACAGCAGTTACTTAAGATTTACTTCAGATTTTTCTCCATTACAGAATTGGCCCTAAAATCAATCCTTTAAATTAGTTTTTTTCCTAGTAATTTTCCACCCCTTCTTAGATTCTAGGGAGGAATGTAGTTTCTAAAGGAACATACTTCTTAAGTGAGGTTAAGATTACTTCTTTTACTTTGAAAAAAATTTTATTTATTTATTTATTTTTAGACTGAGTGGGAGGGAGGGAGAAAGAGAGGGAGAGAAACATCAATGTGTGGTTGTCTCTCACACACCCCATTCTGGGGACCTGGCCAACAACCTAGGCATGTGCCCTGACTGGGAATCCAACTAGTGACCCTTTGGTTCGTAAGTTGGCACTCAATCCACTGAGCCACACCAACCAGGGCAGATTACTTCTTTTTTAAAAAAAATTATTTATTTTTTTAAAGAGAGGGGGAAGGTGGGAGAAAGGGAGAGAAACATCACTATCATATCGCTCAGTTGCACAGCCCCCAGGGCCTGGGTCCACAACCCAGGCATGTGCCTTGACTGGGAATCAAACCAGCAACCTTTGAGTTTGCAGAACAACACCCAGTGCACTGAGCTACACCAGTCTGGGCAAGATTTCTTTAAAAATATATCTGGTGTTAGAAGGCAGAAGAAACAGTGACATGGCTAACCGTATGGCTCCATTCAGCTTTCACTTATCATAGAGGTGGGGTTTGAGACAGGCAGTCTCCTTGAATAGCCACTGCCTGTGTGCCACAGCTCAGAGGCCAGTGGTGTACCTGAACACTACGTGGACTGCCTCTGAAATACGCCCAATGGCCTTGCCTGGGTAGCTCAGCTGGTCAGAGCATATTCCAGATTCCCCAAGGCTGCGAGCTTCATCCCCATCAGGGCACATTACAAGAGTCAACCAATGAATGCATATAAGTAGAATAAGGGAGTTCGATGAATGCAATGAATTCAATAAGTAAAACAACAAATCTATGTGTCTGTCTCTGTCTCTCTCCCCCCTTCCTCTCTCTCTGTCTAAAATCACTACAATAGAAAATTAAAATATGAAATAAAAGCTTGAAGGATGAGTTGTCTGTGACCACCACCAGAAAAGCTACCATAAGTGGGCAAATTTCAACAAGTTCATCACCACCATCATTTGGAACCACAGAATGTTGTGTTGTCCTAACGCGAGGTGTCACAACTCAAGGCCAATCGAACCAAACTCCTTGCCTGCCAGTGCTTAGGAAAAGGAGTTTCTGTCTCGTTCAGAAATCCACCGCGTGACCAGTGTGTGGCTCTACACTCTGTCAGGTAGCCGCCGGCCAACTGCCCACCAGAATGCCCAGTTTTTGGTACCTTCCCAAATGACTGGACACGGCCATGTCCAAGGATTTCATCACTTTTTGAAAATTTGTGTACATCTTGTTATAAGAAGAAGAATTATAACAGTTATAATTTGTTCTGGAGGCCAATTAAGGGACACATTCCTCTCATAATTTGCTGTTCAATAAATGTGGAGTGGAAAATGAAATAAACTCACGAAATTACCATCCACTACCTTAATAAAATTCTAACTTTCTGACAACATTAAAAGAAAGTTACAGAAAGTCAGAAAAAAGAAATTGCTCCCTGATAATTAACCATTTCACAAGTAAACAACCAAGTATCTAACATGACCAGAGCCCACAGAAGCAGAATGGGAATCCTAACATGCGTTAAAAAAAATAAATAAACAAAATGCACACATACCCCTGAGATCAGAAAAATGCTTAAGCATTCCGAGTAGCAAATTACAGCTAATCAGAACATTCCACATGCCCTGACCAGTGTGGCTCAGTGGACTGGGTGCCGTCATGCAAAGGGAAAGGTCACCAGTTCCATTCCCAGGCAGGGCACATACCTGGTGGTGGCCAGGTCTCTGCTTGGGTGCATGTGAGAGGCAACACACTGATGTTTCTCTTGCACGTGGACATTTCTCTCCCTTTCCTTCTTTCTCCCTTGCCCTCTCTCTAAAAATAAATAAAATCTTAAAAAAAAATAAACCTTCTACGTGAATGAGGCAAAAGACAATGGCTAAAGAGGATTCCAACCACCTAATGTTCAGGGACCAGTGGATGGTCTCCTTGGTTCTGAGTCCACTATCTTCCAGATGATCTTTTAGAAGGCAGCAGAGAACAGTTTACAACGGCCTTGACAAAAGGGGCTCCTGCTCTACCACTCTGGCTCTCAAGTAATGCTTTCCATTCAGCAGTGACTGTCTCAATTCAACTGCCCACCCCTCAACCAGCTGACATTTATCTAACACTATCCTTTTCCAGGTCTAAGGAAGTTTAACAAAAAAAAAAAAATCAAGTTACTAAGGGACACACCATTCATAACCTGGAAACCTAAGTCTCCTCTTCACATGTCCGTTCCTTTCAAGGAAGGGCACAGAGAGGGGGATGAGGGAGGATAGATAACAACTTGGAATTTGACTCTATATTATGAACTGGTCAGTTGAATGAAAACAATGATTCCTCTGGCTCGAAAGTACCACTTAGGTGCTTACCGTGACAGTTCTGGTATTTCCAAGTGATTGTCTCAGAGTTTAATTTGGAAAGGCAATCTGTCCCAGGAGGACAGACCGAAGAAAAGGTCTTGGGCTCTTTAGTCAAGTTTCGCTCATTATTTCCTTTGCATAACCTCAGCTAGGCACCTTTTCATTAGTGTCAAGACCAGAAACACAGAAATTTAAGAAACTGACAGCAATGATTTATTTCCCATGAAAAGCTACCTGTGTCTTGACCGAGAATCAAACCAGCACTCATCACTTTCACATTTACAGAGAACATTACCATTGGTACAGAGCTTTCTTATATACACTTTCACATGAGGCAAAAAGGATTATCCATTTCATAGAAAAGCACAGAATTGGTTTGCTTAAAGTCCCAACTACTTTGGTTAAGGTCCCAGCTACTAAGTAAAGAATAAATATTTTTTTCTCCTGTAAACTCAGAGCTCTAACATTTTTTAATTTAGTATCTTCCTGCTGGGAGGGAGGGGGATTTTTTGGCAATGATGAATAGAAATTTAATTAAACAAAAAAGTTCCACCACAAGTAGCTTGGCAAATAGCCATGTATGCAGAAAGAGTGAGGATTTATGATACACAAATAATAAAGTATAAGGGTTTATTAGTTTACTAGCTAATTTACTTCCTGGGGGGGGGGGTCACTGTAAAACAGCAATTTCCTACCAAAAAGTCCACAAAAGGAGTAACGAAGTTGCCAAGTTATATTAAATGTTTCCAAAGGACTAAAAGAAAACCGTACATGAGCTCCCAATAAGGCCGCACAGGTTATTAAAACAAGCTGTTCTGCCCGCAGGTATGCTCACAACGGGACTCCAGCACTGACTAGCAACCAGAACTCTTCACTGAACGTGGAAAACCAGTACCTAGGTTTTCATGACAATCTTTCTATCACGAGTTCATTTTTTCATTACTAAAAAGACTCCTTGAAGTTGAAAATAGCACTCTTTGCCCTTCATATTTAAGACTAGGACAAATTTATAAAACAGAAAAGAAATGTGGCTCAATTCCCTTAGCCTAGAGAGCAAAACATCAATGTTTTGTTTTTCACTTCCTAAAACTGTCTTTTATATGAATTTGAAGTCAAATTACAGATTTCTTATCAAGCCCTCTGCACTGTCCTCAACACTATCTTGATGTTGTTTATACAATTTTGACAAATTTTTGACAGTTAACTTACACAATAGTTACGATTTTTGTTCAATAGAATATAGCTAGACCAGTTGAGTTCTATTCAACTCAATAGAACAAGTATTTACTGAGCATTTACTGAGTGAAAGATGAAACGCATAATTATAGGATATTCTCTCTTGCCACCATAAAAAAAAAGACCATAAAGGACAAACATCCAAAACTGTAACAACAGAACATAAGGAAACATAAGGAAAGCAGTAAATAGTAAAGACAATGAAAGGGAGGAGGGGAGACGAACAGCAGCGGGAACCGAACAGGACTAGACACCCTGGAGGGATGGTTGGACGCGCGAAGACGACTGGGGTGGAGTGAAGAGGCGCGACCCCACAGCACACACCGCTGGTGCGGAAGCCTGAAAGAATAAGGGGCACAGCATCTTCGGGTGACTATCTGGAAAGTACGGCACACAGGCGTGTAAGGAACAGCCAGTGAGGTGCCATTCACTCCAACATTACAGAAACCGCGAGAGGACGCTCCCTGGTAAATACGACAGAGCCTAGCATCTCAGTCCGAGCAGTGTCTGCTGGAGGCACCGTTGTGCTAGTGCCCGCCAAATCCCCTTTTCACTGGGTGTCTAACTCCCTTCCTGCTCCGCTTCCTAATCCAGGTCGCCGCTCGGCACCTTTGAGCGTGGCAGCCTCCTAGCAGCCTCCAGTGTGGTTGTCAGTGGGGCCCTGCCGGCACTAGAGGTGCGATGGGTCTCTGTCGCGGCAGACTGCCTGAAAATCACAAGTCCTCTGGAATCCCCGCACCCCCGGCGCTCACTGCCAGCCTCCCCCCCCCCCCCCCCCCCCGCAGCACCGCCGCGGGGACAGCCAGACCACACACACCTTCCCTAAGGCACCCAGTGCGGGGCCCCGCTCCTCGTCCTGGGTGGCAGACACAGTCCCCTGAGCTGTGGGCGTGCCGAGCGGCTCCCCACGGCCCGCCGGCAAGTCCACTCTCCCACCATCCGCGCCGGCCCGCCGTTTCCTGGCCGCGCCCCAGATTCCACTGGACGCAGATAATCACCACGGAGGTCCGGCTCCCGGCGATCGCACGCTGCCTGCTCACGGCCGCTTCCTGCTTCCCATTGTTGGAAAATTTCCCCCTCACGCTGGGCTTCTCGCGTCTCCATCCTAACATCTCTCTACTTCTGAGCAGCCCACCCTTTCTCGAGCGTTGGTGTCTTCCCGGGCAGAGACTTCTCGGCGTGCAATGCTCTCCGGCTCCCTTCAAAATTCTACTGCACTCACCTGTGACAGCCCGGCCACTGCCCGGCTCTGCGCCGCCGCCGCTGCAGCGCCCCCAGAACACCGCAGCCCACAGTGAGCGCTGCCCCGGGCTTTCCTGACAGCGCAGAACGGGTCGCAGAACGGGTCACACCTCGTTGCAGAAACCGGTGCCGCAAGAAGACGGAGCTCCGAGAGAGCGGGGACTGCTCTGCCCCATCCTGCATGGCTCGCACCCACAGCACTTAGATGCTCAATAAACCACTCCGTCCTCCGCCAGCACAGCGCTCGCCTGAACTGGTTTTTCCGGAAATGCACAGCTGCTCCTCCGGAGAGCACTCAGAAACCCATTTTAGTGGCAATCGTGACCGCTTCCAGGCCTCGGCCAACTCCCAAGCGGCCGCGGACTTCCTCACGGAGGAACACGGAGCTGCCGCGGGGCCTCGGTCAGGGCCGAGGTCCGAGGGGCACGTCCGCCCCCCGGGTTGTTCCCCGGTCCGGGGCTCCGAGGAGCCCCCCACGTCCCTGAGGGGCAGCGGGAGGGTCCCCGCGGCCCCGTGACAGGAAGTAGACCGTCCCCACTCAGGGCACCTGCGCGGCCGCACGGCGCCCGCATCTCCCTCAGACGCCCTGGGTTCGGGGCAGCTCCTCCCGACACGCGGACCTGAAGAGGCACCGGTGGGTGCGCGGCCTGACACTCTGAGTCGGACAACTCCAGGGCCTCTCCCGGCCCCCGTCCCCACCGCCAGTCCCCACCACCCGCACAGCCGAGCGCAGCCATGGCGACCCCGCGCGCCGCCGTCCCCTCAACTCCCGGCACCCCCCTCACCCCGCGGCGACCCAGCTGCGAAGGAGCAGCGGCCCAGCTCCGGGGCGCCGAGCCTCGCGTGGCGGCGGCCGGCCCCTGGCCAGGCGTCTTTGTCCGGGCCACCCCATCCCAGGTCCCCTGGCCCGGCCCGGCCCGGCCCGGCCGCCGCACCGTGATGTTGCAGTGCAGCGTGAGCGCCGAGGCCGCGCTGCTCGGGGGCCGCACCAGGAACTGGCAGTGCAGCTCGTCCAGCTTCCAGCTGACGATGCGGAACCGCTCGTGGTTCTTGTCGAAGATGGACGCCAGGAACTTCAGCTCAGCCTTGAGCCCCGAAACCGACATCCTCCCCTCATCTCCGGCGGGGAGCCAGGCCCGCGCCGCCGTCACGGCCGGAAGAGGCTGAGGGCGGCCGGCCGGGCAGCGGCCCTTTGTAACCGACGCGGCCGGCAGGAGGCGGCAGCCCAAGGCCGAAGAGGGCTACACGACACCGCCCCGCCACCGGCAGAGGCCGCCTGCCCCGCCCTCGCCCCGCCCACGGCCCCGCCCCTGCCGCAAGGCCTCGCCCCACAAGTCCCGCCCCCGCCACAAGCCACGCCCCCGCTGCCAGCGAGCCCCGCGGTGTTCTGGCGCGCTCTACCCAGGGCGACGGCTGGTTCACGTCGGGTCACGCTCCGCTCACCCGTGGCCCCGCTCGCTCTGCATTCATTCTCTTCCTCCTATGGAGCCTTTGCCCTGATCCCACGCCGCCGGCAACCGCGCGCTCACCTCCGTGGGGCCGCCTCGCTGACCATGCCTTTTAAAGTACCGCGCAGCCACCCTGAGCCACATCGGCACCTATCACTATCTGACCTTTTTTCCTGCTCATTTGTTCATTGTCTCTACCCAACACCAAAGTCTTATTCAGAGCCGCAACCCCAGGACCTAGAACAAGGCCTTTACTATGTTGGCACCCAACGTGGCTGAATGGACGCTCCTGTCTGGAGTGTCCCAGCACTGACACTGCCCCTGGCACATCCTAGGGGCTCCGCAAATTGATTGGTGCAAGGGAAGGGCCTTTTGCTGGGTTTAATGCTCTGCAGTACCATTTTGAAATTATCAATGATTTTTCATCAGGGGACCCTGCACTTTCCCTTCACACTGGTCCTGACTAGAGTTACCTAGCTGTCCCTAGCCCCTAAACATCTCTGGCTTCAGGATCTCTCAGTGGTCTGTAGTCTACTGGTCCCTTAGCTGACAAAATACAGAACACAGGAGATACGAAGTCCACTGAGTGAGGAACATTTTAAATGCTTTTATTTGTTTTTACCTCTCAGATATCACCTTCTAGTGCTTCTTAGCCTTTCAGGGGGTCACAGACCCCGTTGAGAATCTAATAAAAGCTATGATCTGTCTTCCCCGGGAAAACATTTCCACATGCAAAGTGTATTTATTACGGGGGTTCCTGGGCCTGACACTAGAGATACCACCGTGAACTGGGACTGAGAGGAGAAGGGGTTCCAGCCCCAAGCTCTCAGACGGAAATAACTGGGATACTGTATTGGCATTATGGCTGAGGTAGGCACAGGAGTGGCTGGCTGCTTTTGCCTTCACTCCCACTTTGGGACCCTAAGAGGCATGGAAGTCACAGACAAGGATTTGAAACAAAGGGGAACAACCTGTTCAAAATTTGGTGTGACTGACACATAAAATGCCTTGAACCAGTGATTTGATCTAAGCTTTCTTTTATCTCTAAATTACTAGGAAAAAATCAAGAGCTTCATAAATTGCAAATGGTTTTACTAGTTATATCTCATAAATAAATAAATAAATAAATAAATAAATAAATAAATACATAAATAAATACATAAATAAATGTTTCGCAATCATTTTTTAGTATCTACTGTGAGCCAAGCCCTAAGAGGGCCAGAGAGATAAATAGAGTCCTTGAATTTAAGAAACTTAAAGTCAAGGAACTTCTGGCCAACATGGGGGCGTAGGTACACACACTGTGTCCCCTTGCACAACCAAAATAAGGACAACAATAATTTAGAAACAAAAAACAACCAGTACCGACAGAAAATTGAACTGTATGGAAGTCCAACAGCCAAGGAGTTAAAGAAGACATATTCATCCAGACCGGTAGGAGGGGCAGAGTTGGGCAGCTGGGCGGAGAGGGGTCGTGGCAAAGTGGTGACTGGTGGACCCCGAGCACTCAAGGCAGTGGCTGGCAGACCCAGTGAGGTAGCAGATTGTGGAGGGGTGCGGCACACAAGGCAGCTGGTGGACTGGACAGTCCCACATTCGCGCACAGATGAACCACACAAAACTGGAAAGCAAGACAGATCTCGCAACCCAGGGTCCCAGCATGAGGAAATAAAGCCTCAAAACACCAATTGATAACACCTGTGGAGGTTGAGGTGCCGGGAGCAACTCCCAGCCTCATAGAAAAGTTCCTTGGAGAGACCCACAGGGTCCTGGAATGTACACAAACCCACCCACATGGGAATCAGCACCGGAAGGGCCCAATTTGCTTGGGGAAAGTGGGGGAAGTGACTGAAATCCAGCAGAGAGCACAGCAAGCGCCATTGTTCCCTCTCTGTCCCCTGCCCCACATACAGCGTCACAACCCAGGGACTGGGTTGCCCTGCCCAGGGGAACACCTAAGGCTCCGCCCCTCAGTACGTAACAGGTTCACATCAAGACAAAAAAAATGGCCAAAATGAAAGAACAGATCAAAGCTCCGGAAAAAATACAACTAAGTGACAAAGAGATAGCTATCCTATCAAATGCATAGTTCAAAACACTGGTAATCAGGATGCTCACAGAACTGGTTGAATTTGGTCGCAAATTTGATGAAAAAATGAAGGCTACACTAAGTGAAATAAAGGAAAATGTACAGGGAACCAATAGTGATGGGAAGGAAACTAGGACTCAAGTCAATGGAGTGGACCAGAAGGAAGAAAGAAACATCTAATCAGAAAAGAATGAAGAAATAAGAATTCAAAAAAATGAGGAGAGGCTTAGGAACATCCAGGACATCTTTAAATGTTCCAACATCCGAATTATAGGGGTACCAGAAAGGGAAGTGGAAAAAGGAGAAGTGGAAGTGGAAAGGGAAGTGGAATAATAAAGGAGAACTTCCCCAATCTGGCAAAGGAAATAGACTTCCAGGAAGTCCAGGAAGCTCAGAGAGCTCCAAAGAAGCTAGACCCAAGGAGGAACTCACCAATGCACATCAGTTACATTACCCAAGATTAAAGATAAGGAGAGAATCTTAAAAGCAGCAAGACAAAAAGAGATAGTTAACTACAAAGAGTGCCCATAAGACTGTCAGCTGGTTTCTCAAAAGAGACCTTGCAGGCAAGAAGGGGCAGGAAAGAAGTATTCCAAGTCATGAAAGGCAAGAACCTACATCTGAGATTGTTCTATCCAGCAAAGCTTTCATTTAGAATGGAAGGGCAGATAAAGTGCTTCTCAGATATGGTCAAGTTAAAGGAGTTCATCGTCACCAAGCCCTTATTATATGAAATGTTAAAGGGACTTATCTAAGAAAAACAAGATAAAAAAACATGTACAGTAAAATGACAGCAAACTCACAATCATTAACAACCACACCTAAAACAAAAACCAACTAAGCAAACAACTAGAACAGGAACAGACCCACAGACATGGAGATCACATGGAGGGTTAGCAACAGGGGAGTGGGAGGAGGAGAGAGGGGGAAAAGGTACAGAGAATAAGTAGCATAGATGATAGGTAGAAAATAGACAAGAGGAGGGTAAGAATAGTATGGGAAATGTAGAAGCTAAAGAACTTATGACACATGGACATGAACTAAAGCAGGGTAATGTGGGTAGGAGGGGGTGTGCAGGGTGGAGGGGAGTGAAGGGGAGGAAATAGGGCAACTGTAATAGCATAATCAATAAAATATATTTTTTAAAAAAGAAGCTTAAAGTCTTGCATTGGAAACAAAACACTGTTTCCTGGTTCTTTGGGCTGCAAATAACAGAAAACTGTGACTTAACATGGCTTAGAAAATAAGGAAGTATATTACTTCTCATCCTAGAAAGTCCACACAGGGAAGGCTCCAGGACTGGCTGATTAGAGAGCTTCAATAAAGTCCTCCAGAATCGTCCCATCTCCTTTGTCAGGAGGAGAGCTGTTAGCTGTGGCTGCTACTGTGGGTCACATCCACACATGGTTGTATCGAGAGTCAAAAAGGACTATTTCTTCCATGCTTCCTTCCAAGACATGAGGACCTGTCCAAGAATCCCCCCAACACACTTCCCTTCCATGTAATTGGCCAGAAAAGTCTCACATGCCTGACCCTCAACCAATCACACATCAATGGACAGGACCACTGATTCAACTCCCATCATCCGGGACGGAAGAGACGTTGGGGAGTCAACCACAGTGTCTGCTACAGACACATCAGATAACATGTGACAAGGTGCTTAAAGGACTGACCTACTACCTAGCATAGGAGGAAAAAATTAATTCCAGAAATTACCTGCACAAAAGTACGGCTCTGTTCAGAGAACATCCAAGATCCTGGTTGATTATACAGTCCAGCAGGGGCCATGAAGAAGATACAACTGAGATGTTATTGGGGACCTGGTTTTGGAGCCCTGAAACACCACGCCTGGGGCTACAGTTTCATTCAGTGGGAGTTACCACTTTTAAGAAGATTAATCTGGCACTAGTGCACAAAATGGATTACAATGGGTTTAAAACTGTTAAGTCACCACCAAAAAGAGGCAGGAAATCCAGATTCTAGGCTGAGCCTCCTATTAATTCAAGGGGCCAAGCTGCATAAAGCTTGAATAGTGAGACATACTGGAGTGGGAGAAGTGGCTGTGGGTGTGGAAAGGACTATACCGGTTCTAGGGATATATCTGACATATAACTGCTAGATCTTAGAGCTGATACAGGGACGAAGAGAGACAGAGACGGACAGAGACAGAGACAGAGAGAGACCTCATACTGAGTGAATGACCTTGACTTAGGCCAGACCAGGTTGGGGAGGGGCAAGACAGATAAATTCAGAAGTCAGAAGACAAGGGAGCACTGGTGAAAACTGGTTGAAAACTTTGACCTTGGAGTCCTGCCAGGTCGTGCGTGAATGACCATGAGAATAACACAGGTGAGAGTCTACAAGCCTGCTCGAAGAGAGAGCAACTTCAGCAGGAAAGAAGGAGTGGAAGAAATCGCAACTGGGATGAAAGAATGTTGAACTTCAGGAACTTGAATGTAGACTAATTGCGAGGGATAGTATATCTCACAGTATCCCACTCCAACATCGCCGGTAAGGCTGCTCTCAAAGGCCATCTCTTTTACGAAGACTTACCTATTGAGTGTAACCTCTCCTTTCCTCCAGTTGCCCAGTACCTCACTTGTTCCAGCACTTATTTCCTTGGTTTTGCCTTGGTTATGACTAGGTGATTTCCTACTTATCTCCTCTTCTACTTTACAAACTTCTTGTCTCAGTCGCCCTCCTGTCTGTAGCAGGAAGACCATCCTTGGGACACAGACAGCATCAGTGACCACTGAGTGAACACCATGTACCAGCATTAGCACCCTCTGTTAAAGAGACCGCAAGGAAATTGTGAGAGAGCTGAGACAGTCTCGCCAGAACCTCAGAAAAGCCGAGAGGACCGCTCCCTGTCTGAGGTGTGCCCACGTGAGCATGGGGCCACCTATGCCCAGATGACCACAGGGCTCCCCACGAGGCACAGAAAGTGGAGCCCATTCTGCTGAAGGCACCAAGTGACTCATTATTCTGCTGCAGCCAACTCAGCCAGAAACTGTTCTAAGGTGAAATTTTCACAGGTTTGGACTCTGGCTTATAATCAACCCCCATCCTTGATTTTAGTTTCAGTGGCCAGCTAAATCATTTCTCTGTTGCCTTGGTATCAGACTTCCAGACCAAGGTGTGAACACCTGGAAATTGTATGAATTTGTGATCAAAAGGTTCAGGAGCCAATTCTGGCTTCCCTGGTCACTCTTCATGGAACACGTGGCCAGTCGCACCCCTGAGTCTTGATTTCTCTGTGTGTTACACAATGTTCATATTTCCATTATTCAAACACTTACTTGGTTTCCACTACATGCCAGGAGGTCTGCTAGCTCCAAAAGGAATAAAGTGTCAAAGGACGTGTAGGGGCGAAGGCAGTGTGAACACCACAAAGACCAGAAAGTGTGGAAATAGGAAGGCAAGCTGCACTTATTTTTTGGAATGGGAGGGTGGAATGCGGGAGGAAGGAATACTTTGTCTCCATTGAGAGGAAGGTGCTGGCATTTGGGGGTCATGGTGGTGCGAGAGTGGGACTTGCTCTTTTCTTGTTCTGGCTTCCTGCTCCTGACAGTGTCCTGGTGACAGCAGCCATTTTGTGTGCAGTATTCAGTCCCCCTGAGACCCAGCCTCGCAGCATGCCCGGAGATGTCAGCCCAGCTGCCCCGAATGCTGGTACCCTCTCCTCCTTCCCACCCGTCCATCTCCCTCACGCAGCCCCTACCGCCCTGCAGGCTGAAGGCAACTATGGTCTGTGGCCCCGGCACCCCAAGCAGAGTATAGAAGGGTAAGTTCGAAACTGAGAAACAACAGCCTAAGAACCAGCACAGAACTTAAAAATAAAGATGTTCTGTGTTCTCAGGTGCACATCACTGCCTGCGACGGAAGAAACGCTGTGGTTATTCCCTTTGCGTCTTCTCTTCTCAGACTCTTCTCTCTTCCCAGGTGATCTCCTCCAGGCTTCAAGCCCCATCTCTATGATATTACCCCACATTTCTGTTTGCAAGGCACACCAGCCTTCTGCACGGCAGGCCTGTACACCCAACTATATTTTCTCCCCTTGTCTCCCAGGCCTGTTGCATTTAACGTGTCCAAACTCACTCTCTCCCCAGAGCCAGCTCCTCCTCCACCTCCCCTGGTTCCACAAACGCTCCATGACCCTCTTCCTCACTTTTGACTCCCATTTCATTCCACATTCTGTGGGCCCACCTCCTCAGTGTCTTTGGACGTCTGCCTCACTGCTGTTCATACCACTCTGCCTGCCCTGGTCCAAGAGGCTGCCTCCTCCCTCCTGAGCCATTGCAACAGCCTCTAAAGCAGGGCTGTCCAACATTTAGGTGTCTCCAGGCCACACTGGAAGAAGAGGGGTTGTCTTGGGCCACACGTGGAATACATTGAGACACGTAATCACAAAAACATCTCATAATGTTTTCAGTAAATTTATGATTTTGTGTTGAGCCACATTCATAGCCATCCTGAGCCACATGTGGTCTGCGGGCTGCAGGTTGGACATTCCTGCTCCAATTCCTTGCATCTGCTTTTGCTCCTTTCCAATTCTGTCTTCTCCATGATCTTTTAAAATGTGACCATAACATTTGTACGTTTAAAACCCTTCACTGGGTTCCCAGGGCTCCAAGGATCAAGTCTAACATTGAGACTGTGGCTTACGGGGCTCTGAGTGATCCTTCTCCTTTCTCACCCTTCTCCTTTCTGATCACAGAAACGCCGACGGGCTGTTTTCCAGGATTCCAAAGCTCCATCCTTGTCTTGCTTCTGACCTTCAGTGAATGCATGAAGCAGCGAGTGAGAAGACAAGATCAGGCGCATTCAGGGGGGTATCCCCATAGACACAGCAAGTGACAAGAAAGTGACTTTAAGAGGCCTCACAGCAGTTGAAAATCACATTGGGCTAACAGCCACCAGCTGGGGTTCTAACGCCAGTTTCATCATTTCCGAAATAGTGCCTGTCACGGAGCTTCAGTGTCCTGCTCCTTGACACAGACAGACAATGTCCGACACGTCCTCAGTGTCCAAGTGTAGGGAGTCCTACGGTCTGCACTGACCCCAGTTCTAGCAGAAAGAGCAACGCCGGACCCAGGCTCCCAGATTCACCCTGCCCACATCCTGCCAGCCTCCCCGCCTCTGGTTTGATCGCAGAGTGAACACCCTGTCGTCGATGCCAAACCGGCAGCTGACAGGTCTGCTCGGGAGGTTGAGAAGGTTGAGAAGTAAGAGAAGTGAGGATGTGCTCCACTTCTAGCACAGCCAGGAGCCAGGTCCTCCGGAAGCACCTTCCCTCTGGGGCCTTCGGAATCAGGGAGTCAACGCCGTGCAAGCGCCCGGAGCTGTGGACACCACCGGACAGGGCTGAGCAGGACATGCCTGCAAGCCCTAGGCCCGTTCCCCACAGGCCCCAGGCTGGGTCTGGGCCCGCTCCAATGTGGGTGCGTCAGGGATTCTGGGGATTCACATCAAACCAAATCACTTCTCTACATCAGGAAGGCCTGAATCGCACACACAGACCAGCTCTCTGGTTTCCCCACCCTGCCCCTGGACCCTAAGCCTTCCCTTCTCCCTACTGCACCCCAGGGGCCAGTGTGCCCACTCCATGAGGGGTGCCCTCTCCGACCAGAAAGGCCCAGCTGTGCCCCTCCCTGGGCTGCTCTCACTGACAAGCCCTGCTGCGTGGGGTCTGCCGGGCTTCTTGGGGGCAGCACATGTACACACAGAACTGAGAAACGTTCGTCCCTAGAGATGCTGCAGTCCCATTGGACCATTATACAGCCCATGGGGATCATGCCAGCAAGGACTCTCCTCCCACACATAGGAAGCTGAGGAGGAAATGTGTGAAAAAGATCACCCTGCAAACAAAAATATCGCATTTCCATAAAACCTGAGCTATAATAGGAATCCTCAGAGAGTCATGCTTAGTTGGTCAAACCTCCAATACTGACCGACCTGCCGGCTTGCTCAGCCTAGGGTAGACCAGCTGCAGTAAGACTGTGTGCTTTGGTCCTGGCTGGTGTAACTCAGTGGATTGAGCACTGGCCTGCAAATGAAAGGGTCACAGGTTCAATTCCCAGTGAGGTCGCATGCCTGGGTTGTGGGCCAGGTCCCCCAGTGGGGGGCGTACGAGAGGCAACCACATATTGATGTTTCTCTCCCTCTTTCTCCTTCCCTTTCCCTCTCTCTAAAAATAAACAAATAGAATCTAAAAAAAAAAGACCATGTGTTTTGTTTAAGCAAAGAGCTAGTCCACATCCAATGCTTGAAGCCCTGGGTTTGGGAGCTTTGGGAGCTATCTCCTTCCAGAGTTGTTGCCTTTTCCGAACTTACACAAAGGCCTGTACAAGCTAGTGCTGGCTCTAGCATCAAAGGCCAGATCCGGAGAGGAGTGACTGTCTCAGGAAGAGACACAGTTCATGAGGCCTTTGGCCCTCTCCTTTTCTGAACACCCTGCAACACGTTGTCTTACTCATCCAGCACAGTATTTGCTTGTTTACTTAGTGCAGATGTAGAGCCCATTGCCTCTGCGTTGTGCTACCTCAGGTCGTAACAGAAAACATTTCCCAAGAGATAACACTGTCATTAGGACAATGAAAGGAGGAGGCTACTTAACAAAATAATAATTTATAAAGGTGCCATGTTGGACAAGCATAGGAATGGCGAAGTGACCCAGAGCAGCCAGGCTGTTACCACTCCTGGGCCTGAGGGCAAGATCTCTGGGACATGGACTGAGAGGGAATGAGGTGGGCATGTTACTCAAAGTGGGAGATCCCTATCTCTGCAGGTCTGCCACCGTCACCATCCGGGAGGAGATACGGGTGGTATTCGGAAAATTTTACAGCAATTTGACATGGCCGTCACATCACAGGATGTGGTCAGTGTCAGAGAATGAGGTTGGAAGTTTCGGTTTTGAATGGGAGTAGGTTCTAATGAGGCAGCGGGAATGACAGGAAAATATCTGGGGAACTAATTCAAGTTAAGAAGCTCTCGCACCAGATTGTACGTCAACGTACTTCTTCCTTCACTGAGAAAGTCATGCTCTCTTCCTCCTACTGAGGAAGGAAGGAAGGAAGGAAGGAAGGAAGGAAGGAAGGAAGGAAGGAAGGAAGGAAGGAAGGAAGGAAGGAAGGGAGAAAAAGTCAGCCAGCTAAACTTTCATACGTTATGTGACATAGTAAAAAAGCATGAATTCCTTAAAAGCTAGCGATGTATTCAATTGAGATCATTTTCTCTATTCTGTGAGAACACAGAAGCTGATCATAAACAAGTAGAATGATATACTGAAGCATGATGGTTGTCATCTACGGGGAAAGTTCTATTGGGAATGTTTGAACTACAGCATGAAGTCTCGGTGTTTCTGCAAAATAAGACAGCAGTCTGGGCTCTGGGTGGGTAGGTCAGTTGGTTACAGCATCATCCTGATGCACAAAGGTTATGGGTTCGATCCCTGTCTAGGGCACATACAAGAATCAACCAATGAAAGCATCAATAAGCAGAACAATGAATCGATGTTTCTCTCTTTCTCAAATCAATAAAGAAAAATAATTTAAAAACAAAAACAAAAAGCAGAAGACCGTAAGCAGTGAGGATGTGGAGAAACTGGAACTTCTGTACACTGCTAGCGGGAATGCAAACTGGTGCAGAGATGATCTCAGTGCCACAGCCCAGGCTAAGGTCTCAGTTTGTGTGAACTCCTTCCTGGATGAGGACACTGAGGCTCAGAGTTTGGAGAATACCTAGAGTTCACAGCACTAAAGAGTAGAAAGAGCTGGGGTTTGACCCCAGCAGTCTGGCTCCAGCATGTGTGCTCAGAAGCACAGTTCCAGGCCCCAGCAAGCAGAGGAGAGACCCTGGGGGGCTGCAGGGAAAGCCAGCCCCTGCCTTCCCACTGCTTCCTCTCTGGAGAGACCAGGCATCAGGAAACCGAGGTTACTCTCCTCTTCAAACTGGCTAGTCCTCAAGCCCTGCCTGTCCTTGCCCACACTCCTAAGATGCCCAAACCAATCATTGTGTTGGGTGACCTTCCTCATTTCCAGTTTGCATCTTGGCTTACGATGTAATGGCCAAATCACAACCGATGGCAGGCCTAGGGTCCAGTCCAAGCCTGATTCTGCTAGTTACCTTTGGATTTTTGCACAATCCGATACCCCTGTGCTGCCTTTGCCATCTTGCCTCCATTCTGGACATCACGACGACCAATAACTGTGGGATGTTAGTGCTGGTCCCTGACTGAGGCCCTTTGCTTTCCTAGCTGATCACTGTTGCTTGCAGGGCCTTCCTCGTCTGCAAACCCAGGCTGGTTGTCAGCTCCTGTCAGTGGTGTGTGTGCACACGCACATGCACACCTCCCAAGGGAGCAGGGCACTGCAGAGTTTAGGCTGATTATTAGCTCATGGCCTGTCAGCAAAATATGTTAACAAAGAAAAGCAATTTGCTGTTATGTGTCTTGCAGTGACGTCACGGTGCTCATGTTTTCCAGAGTTCATTAGTTTTTATGTGTCCTCAGTTAATATCTAGCTCAATGGCTTTTGTGAGTGGAATGCCCCCAAACAGAAAGTCACCCTCTTAAAATATAATTGAACATGTGTGCCCGTTAATTTTGTGTTGCTGACACTGGATGTTACAATGGCTCAGGGCCAGGACCCTGGAGCTGGACTGCCCGAGTAGAAGTCCTGACTCCGCCACTTTGCAAGCCGTAAAATACTTAACAGCTTTAAGCCTCGGTTTCTTTTCTTTCCTTTCTTTTTTTCTAATCCCCACCCAAGGATATGTTTATTGATTTTAGAGACAGAGGAAGGGATAGGGAGAGAGAGAGACATCAGTTAGTTGCCTCCCATACGTGCCCCCACCAGGGATCAAACCTGCAACCTTTCGGTGTGCAGGATGACACTCCAACAAACTCAGCCACTCGGCCACGGCAAGCCTTAGTTTCTGAAAAATAGAAATCACTAGATGAGGTGGTCTATGTGAAAACTTTTACTGCGCTGCCTGACTCAGGGTGCCCCCCTGACCATTATTAGCTACAGTAACTATTGTGCCCTGTGCTCGTGCACTAAGGGTGCAGGAGAGTGCCTGAGGCCTGCTCTGGAGCACCCTCAGGGCAAGAGTATGCATCCTGGGGCTCAGCTCTGGGCCCTCACTCTAGTGAGGCTCTTGACCCCAGAGGCCCAGGTACTATCAGGTTTACTTTACCATGGAGCCATCACTTCTGCTGAGCTATGACAGTGACGTTCTGCCCTGTCTTTGGGCTACCAGCAGGTGCCTAGAGCTGTCTGTGTCAAGAAGACCAGCAGCTTCCACTGGCTGGCCCAAGCGATCCAGTTTGGAGAAGAATGAGAAATGGCGGTGAGAGAAAGGATAATATACAGCCGGAGTAGGGATCATGGAAAATCAGGAAGAGGAAAGAGGGGACAGGGTCCTGTTAGGACAAAGCCACTCACCCTCTGCCTGCAGAGGACTCTGTGGAAAGGAAACTAGGCCAGGCCCCAGGCTGCAGATCTTAGGGCGGAGAATGTGGAAGAGAATGAAGTGGCACCCACCTGGCTGGGAGAGGGGGCTGGGGGACATGGCTGCCACCCTGCTTCCTGAGACTGGGGAGGAGATTATGCCCAGATCAGGAGGCCTCAGGTCAGGACTCTGCCCACCCATGCCCCATCTCCTCAGGGTCTCTTTGATCGCCAACAACAGATCAACTCTTCAGAAAGCCAGGCAGACTCACAACGGTGTGGCCAGGGCAGGCCTTGCTGCCCTTGACTATGACTGAGGGCGATGCCTGGCCCTGAAGCACAACCCCAGGCACAGCTTGTTTGGGGAGGGGCCCCAACAGCTGCTTTATGAGTATGTGGAAAGTAAATGAGTTCCCTACAACTTTACTAACTTCCTCCCCCTCTAAAATGAAGGGGCTGTGAGTTCTGTTCACTCTATGAAAGGTGTACTTCTACTTGAGTTGTCAGAACATCGGAAGGAAGATTTGTGGGGAGGAAAGCTGGCCAAAGCCTGCAGAGATCTCCCTCTTCCTGGAGCTGCAGCTTTGGGGTTCAGGCTGAGCTGCTCTCCAGCCATGGGGCTGCCAGGAAGCTGCCTGAGGAGGCCAAGGCATGGCTTCCTCACCTGGGAATGGAGGGGTATGCGTGAAGCACCAACCACGAGGCACGCTGACAGGTGAGGGTCAGAGGTAAATAACACTGACTTGCTTAGTACAGTGTGAGGCCCGGGGTAGGTGCTCCCTGGATGCCAGCCCAAAGAACTTCAGAGTGTTGCAGGGTCCAGCCCAAGGACAGAAGCATTTGATAAGATGCCTATACTGCTATGTCTTAGAGGTCAAACCTTTCCCCTCCCCACCCCAAACTCTTTTCTCGGGCCCTTCATCCTCCTCGCTCTTGTCTGGGGTGGGAGGGGTTGCCCTGGGGCTGAGCAGGTCCACCACTGCTGCGGCCTGGTTGCCGCAAGAACCCACTGCTCGTTGTGCCGGCCACACGGAGGCCACTGGCGTCACATGACTCCAGGAAGCCAGAGAGAACAGAAACCATTCCCATTGCACCACAATCTATCCCTCTGTTGTCCAGTCCATGGGTAGCAGGCTTTGCTGCTGGGTGCAGGGCTGTTAGGAACCCTCATGGACGAAGCCCCCATTTCCGAGGGCAGGAACTCCTCTTGGGTATCAGTGGAGGGCTGTGAGGCATGTGAATACTCAGCCGCATCAAGCAGAGCCAAACTCCCCCAAGGGGTCATCCCCCACCTGCAGTCCTAGGGAGCAAGCATAGACACCTCAGGAATCTACACCCTCCCCTGTGGTCGCACGGCAGACAAAAGAATGAATTCCAGCCATAAACCAGATTCCATTGCAACTGAAAAAAGCCAATCTCAGAAGTGCGTATACTTTATATAACTTGGAAAACAGCTATGAATGAAATATGTATGTAAGCTTTAGATTTATATAAGGGTAAAACAAAACTATATCAAAACAGCTTGAAGGGGGCCCCAGCCAGGTTGCTCAGTTGGTTAGGGCATCATCCCAATACACCAAGGTTGCGGGTTCAATCCCTGGTCAGGGCACGTACAAGAAGCAACTAATGAATGTGTCAATAAGGGGGACAAATCAGTGTTTCTCTCTCTCTGTCCCTCTCTCTCTCTCTCCCTCTCTCTCAAAGTCAGTAAATAAATTTTTTTAAAGATGTTATTTATTTATCTTCAGAGAGAGGGGAAGGGAGGGGGAAAGACAAGGAGAGAAACATCAGTGTGAGAAACATCAGTTGGCTGCCTCTTGCACGCCCCCTAGTTGGGACCTGGCCAGCAACCCAGGCATGTACCTTGACTGGGAATTGAACCAGAGACCTTTTGGTTCATAGGCCCATACCAGCCAGGGCTAAAAGTCAGTAAATAAATTTTTTACAAAAAAAAATCAAATGGAACAGATATTTGCACACCAATGCTCAGCATTATTCACAATAGCCAAAAGGCGGAAGCCTCCCAAGTGCCTATTGGTGGGTAGATGGATAACAAGATGTGATCTTTACAGACGGCAGACCTTATTCAGCCTTACAAAGGAATGAAATTCGGACACAGGCTACATCAGGGACAAACCTCGAGGACGTGATGCTAACCGAACAGGCCAGTCATGAGAAGACAAATACCACAGGACAATCCCGCTTGCGGGCAGGGCCCAGAGTGGTGGAGATCGCAGAGACAGACAGTAGAGTGGTGGTGCCCAGGGGCTGGGGGAGGCAGAGTAGGGCGTTAGCGTTCAACGGGGAGAGTTTCCGTTTTGCAAGAGATGAAAAGAGCTCTGGACGTTGGTTGAGCAACAGTACGAATACACTTAACACGGCCAAGCTCTCCACCTAGAAGTGGTTGAGAAGGTGAGGTTCACGCTGTGTGCATTTCACCACCATTAAACAAACAGGCAGAAAGGAAGTCTTCAAGGGAACCAGGGAGAGGAGAGTGTGGACGGTGGGGTACCTGGGGTGGGGAAAGTGATGGTTTCCCGCCTCCACTGCCCAGGACCCACAGGGCCCCGTGAGCTGACAGAGCTGTTGCTCAAACAGCCTGCACACATAGCAAGCTGCATCCGTGTTCCTGGGAGACAGCCCGTGTTGCGTAGAGTGAGAGAGTCGCCAAGACACTTCCACCCAATGGAAAGGCACTCGCCGCTTGTGCTTGCAATGCAGTCTTCTTGCAGGGCCATATTAGATTCCCAGGGGACACGCTGTGTTCTGCAAACACTGCTCAAATCAGAGACCCCAAAACAAGACCCTTGGGTTCAAACTGGAGCTGAGGGCCCATGAGCAAGTCACAGGCCCACTCTGCTCCTAAATCACTTACTTCTCAACCCATTTATGAGGCTGGAGATAAGGTACATAAAGTGCCTACTCTGTGCCTGGAGCATAGTAGGGGCTCAGTAAGTTTATGCTCCCTTCCTTCCCCACTATCTAAATGGATTTGGTAACCCTGGGGGAAAACAGGAATGGGGGTGATAATACCAGGAAGGCTCCAGCCATATTCTCCACAATCCTACCCATTCAAGTCTGAATTGGGTCTCAGTTTCCCATTTACTAAGCATGGCAAGACTGAGGTGGGCAGGAAGAGAGGAGCTTGGTTTTGCTGAACCCAGCTGGGCCCATGTGGCTCCATAACTTGGGCTCCACTACCTGGTTCCAGCAGGCCCCCCGCCCCCAGAACATCCAGCTTCAGGTACTCTGTATGTCTTTGGCCAAGTTCAAGGCTGTCAGGAAAAGGGAGAAGCATTTCCCCAGATAGCCTGTAGGTGGCACCAGAGCCACGTGGAGCTGAGCTTGCTTTTCCTGGTCCCCAGTCCAGCCTGGCAAGCAGGCCTATCCAAGCCTATGGGGAGGGTCCTCTGGCTGATTTCTTCTCTTTGGAAGGATAATCATGTGACTTTTCAGTCAAATCCAGACCCTTCCAGATGCTTTCCAGAGTGAAGGGGCACTATTAATAGTCACCCAAGGACAACATACGCAAACTCACCTGTCCCTGGCACACCAGAACCTGTTATCACCTTACCCTCAGGTCATTTTTCTTCATCATTTCCATCCTTCCCTTTAATATTTTTAGAGAACATACACTGTTCTCTATCCTTGAGCACTGCTGTCTTTGAAGCTGACACGGTAATGGGATATTTTAGACCTCGTGACTCCTATTTAACTGAAGCCTGAACAGAGTCTGTGAGCACCCACTGCAGTGTCGGGGGTCAGCTGGGGGACACCATCTCGTGACGAAAGAGTTAAAGATGTCATGTATACAATAGCGACCTTATCTCGATTTTGTGCCCCTCAGAGCCTGCTTTACTAGATCTATCCCTGGAACTTGGTTCTGCGTGCTTGTATCCTGTGCCTCTTTGAACTGAAGCCCAAACCAGTCAAGTCACCTTCTCACACCTCCTTCAGCCCGCCTGCTACCTGTGGCATTTTTTCCTCACAAAGCTGATGGAAAATTAAGGGACCTTGAAACTCTTCCTTACGTCATCAGCTTAGGGATACTTGTCACTTGGACAACATAATAGAATATTTATAATGTTGAGACCTATCTAAAGTGTTGAGACCTCCTGGTGCTTACCATGGGCTGTGTTCTTACACCGCCTCCACAGAAAGCAGAGGCAGAGTAAACCACCCCATGCACACCTCAGCCCAAGCCCTTTGCCTGGTCTGTATTGTGAATGCGGGGACATGAAGGGGGGAAAAAAGAGAAAAAATTAAATGTTGAAATAACAAAAGTAACCCCTAATAGAACAGTTGCTATGGTTCAAAGTGCTTTTTATATTATTTAATCCTTAAAACAACTCTGGGGTGCAGATACTATTATTGTCACCCCACTTCTCAGATGGGGAAATTGAGACAGACAGGCCAAGTAGCTGGCCCAAGGTGGTGGAGTCAGGACTTGAACCTGACTGCTCCAGGTCACCACAGTTCACCACCACACCCCACAGGACAGCGTGACACTGTCTGGCATTGAAGTATTTCCTTCTATTAGCTTGGTGGCCTTTTCTGAATAATTTAAATCTTATAAATTTGCTTCAGAGAGTACAACTAAATGAAAGCAAAAGATCGGATATAGAATGGGTGTCATTCATGAATAAATTATAAGACTTTCTGGTTTTAAATAATAATTATTTGCTTATCTTGGGACTCTTGCCGGACTATAATGAGCCGGGGAGATGGGCTCAGTGACAGGCACAATGTGTCATCAAATCTCATCACGCTTCCCGTCATCACGTGGGAGGCTGGACATAAGTGCGAGGAGTCTCAACTGGCTAAGACAGAGTCAGATGCCCCTTACAGCACAGTGGGTTCAAGACAGGTGGGTTTTCCCCTCAGTTCTGCTGCTCAGGGTCTTGTGACCTTTAGCCATGAACAGAGGGAGGTGCTCAACAGTTTTCTTGTAAAAATTGCCAGGGTTATAGATTAAATTAAGTTCCAGTTTTCAGCCCTGGCCAGGTAGCTCAATTGGTTAGACCGCCGTCCCAATACTCCAAGGTTGTAGGTTCAATCCCCAGTGAGGGCACGTAAAAGAAATAACCAATGAATGCATCAATAAGTGGAACAACAAATCGATGTTCCTCTCTCTCTCCTCTCTTTCTTTCTCTCTCTCTCTCTCTCTCTAAAAATCAATCAATCAAATTTCAAGAGATGGGTGGGCCGACTCTTCTGCTGGGATCTGCACTGGGGATGGGGAGGGGACCTTGCAGTCTCTGACTCCTCCCCCACTGCACTCCACACTGCAGCTCCGGGAATGGGGTGGGGGCGGAGGGTGGTCACAGCCCCTGTGAACACCTGCCTGCACTCTGGGCCCTCCCCACCCATCGCTGACACCAGATTCACCCCCAAATATCCCTTTGTCACAGAACCCTCTCCTTACAAGAAATGTCTCCAACTCCAGTGCCTGCTGTTACAGCTCACAGATTGGCTTCCTAGGGAAGGGCCTGGCACCTGGGAAGCAGTACATCCATGTTAACTGGATGGATGGACGGACAGATGAAGCGGGGACTCCCTAGGGTGGCGCCTAGGCATGCATCTGGCTGCCGAGGACCAGAGGACCTGGGTCAAGCCCTCCTCGTCACTCAGAAGGTCCCAGGGGCCAGGCAGTGAGGGAGCAGGAGACAGGGAATTGAGGGGAGGCCCAGAGGGAGGATCTGAGGACCTTAGCTGGCAGTGGGCAGGAGGGAGAAGAGAGTTAAAGGCAGGAACCACCCCTGAGCTGAAGAAGTCATCATAACGCTGAATCACAGGAGTTGGAGTTACATGGCCCATTGGAAAGAGTGGGAATAGTTTTGGTTGTAAGAAGTGCTTTAGTCACAAAGACATTGAGAGACAAATAAATGTGAATGCCTAGTCCAGCTTCACTCCCCCCCAAAAAGGGCCCCACGCTCCAGCTGTGGGTGTTGTAGGGGGCTTCTCCCCACTCTGCCCCCAGACCCTTGTCCCAGAGGACCCCCACCCAGAAGAGGCAAGGTGCCAGGTGCCCCAGGAGCAGTTCTGCCATTTAACTCATTATTCTGGCCTGTCCCCCACCACCCACCTCTTCTCACAAGGGCCCTGGGGTCACACCATCTCATTGCAAACCAGCTGTGGGGCTGAAAGCGCTGGCCTGACCCACAGCCAGATGAGCAACTGAATGGACCCCCTCAGAGTGAAATGAGGACAGTGACGCATGTCTGTCCCCTGCTGGCCCTCAGAGAACCCAATAAACAGCAAAACGGTAGCACATGGCTCTGTGGGAGACAAAGGTGAGCTCTTCCCTTTCACATCCTGAATTTGGCTTCTAAAGGCTCCGGGGAAGCTTCTGGAACAGCCCAGGAGATACCAGCCCCTCCTGCCCAGCAGATTGGGGTTTACATCCGACCGCATCCCCAGCAGCGCCAGCCAGCGTGAAAAACCAGCCAAGGAAAGCGCAGCTGTGCTTCCCAACTCCTGGAGGCGTGAAGCCATCCAGCATGGCACCAGAGACAGGGCCAGAGCGGCCCAGTGGGGTCACCTGCTGGTCAGGCCCCATGAGCTGTCTCTCCTCCAGGAGAGGAGAGGTTAATAGTTCCTGTGGTCCAAATGTCAAGTTGGAATTAATTTATATAAATGGCAAGTCTGCTCTGTAAGCAAAAAGGAGGGTGTTCATCATCGCAGAGAAGCTGTCTGCGTGCCAAGGCGCTGACCTCGTCTACAAAGCTCGGAATTCTCTTTCCCTTGCAGAGCCCCACGGGGCCCCTGCCTCTGCAGACCTGGCCAGCTGTGGTTCCAGCTCGGCAAAGGTGCACCTCGCCTCCCGAAGCCTTCCCCACGCTGCCTGAGAGCATCTGCGGCTGCCGCTCACAGCCTGTCCTCCTGATGCCTGCTTTCCCTTTGTGTTCCCTCAACACACCCGAGAAGTGTGACCCAGTCTCTAGTTCCAGAAACATAACCAGAAAAACGGTCCCAGAAGAATCCCAAAGAGAGAAGAACATGAGGATGTTGCCCCAGCGCCAACTTCGCAGTCGACCTTGATTTAGCAGAAAACAGACTCCGAAGGCCAGTTTCATGGTTGGAACTCCGACTTCCTCAGCTACTAACAGGGTGGCCTCAGGAAGTCACTTCATCATTGGCCTCAGCATTTTCATCTGCCAAATGGGGCCGCTGGTCTCTGCCTAGTCATGTGACTGACTGGCAGGCACATAACTGATGCCCATTTCGGTTAGAACCATTTGGTCCACGAACTGGTTTAAACAGGAGGAATGTGAAAGCTCACAAAATGGCAAAATCTGGCACCCGACAGGCTTCAGACAGAGTTTGATCAGGGCACTGGCTCTGTCTCTGCATTCCCTATGCTCTGCTCTCCTCTGCGTAACTGCCTCCTTTCTACCAAGCTTCCTTCATGGTTACAAAATAAATGCAGCCGTTCCAGGCCTCACACCTATCCTCTGCAGCACCCAGAGGAAGAAAAGTCCTTTTTCTTTGACCATGCAACAAAAGCACTCAGTCCCCACAGATTATACCACTTCAGGCCACATCCCCACTTCTGAACCTGTGACTGTGGCTGGGCTATGCCCTCACTGGCTGAGGCCCAGGTGGCCAAGGGTTGAGGTGACACTCAGTACCTGAGTTCCTCCCAAGGCTGAGACTCACCATGGAGGACCCTGCTTCTTTGTATTTGTGCCCCCAAAGCCTGATACAATGTGTGACACACCAGGAGATGCTCAGGAAGAGCTTGTGGAGTGGACCACTGAATGGGGTTTATGAAATCTGAGCGGGGGCGGGGGAAGAGATTGTGTGGTTGGAACATCCACCCTTTTCTGAATCAGCTGCCCAGTTTGTGGTAATTCCCCAGATTTCTCACCAATGAAACCCCAAATGATGAAGGCTGACCCTCACCTTTCCCCAGAGATGCTGGCTTCTCCCAGTAACACTGGCAAAGGCTGAATAACCCCCTTCCAGGGCCTGAGGGGGCATCTTTACGCAGCTCCCTCTAGCAGGGAGCAGGCACATCAAAAATCCAGTTCCATTTTCAATCCTCGGACCCAATAAAGAATATTTGATTTATCTGTGAAATAGTTTTCATTGATTTAATGGGAATGAGGAGGAAATTGAGGGAAGGGCTTTTTAAAATCTGAGGCGGGGGAAGGGAGGGACATTCTCTGCAGCTGCAGTGGCCCCTGGTGGGGTCCCTCCTGAACAGCAGGGCCCCAGCCTGCAGGGAGCCCCAGTCCTGGTCCAGGCTGAGCACCCAGCATGGAGGCTAGGGGACGGAGCTGAGCCAGGTCACATGGCAAGACAGGGGAATGGGGGCCCACTCAACAGTGCCCTGAGCTCTGTGGGGGTACCTCAAACCCACCATGTCCAACTATGAACTCAGGACCTTGCTGCTCCCTGTTCCCCATCTCTAGTTGGTAACAGCCCCTCCAGGCCCCCAATCCCATCTGCCAAGGTCACCAACACCTACTGGCTCCACCTTCACTGCAGTTCCAACCTCCCCTCCTCTCATTCCTCAGCCCTTGGCCCTGAATCGCTCCCTAGGGTTCCCGTCTCAGGTCCCACCTCCGTGGGCACAGACCAGACCTTGCTCTTCACCGCCTTAAACGTCTTCAGCTGCTCCCCACTGCATACAGAGTGAAGTCCCTACTCTTTACGGGACACCCAAGGAAGGCCCTCACCTATCAGTCTGTTCTCACAAGCCGAGAACGCACCGCGAGCCCCACTCCCAGAAGAACCACCGGGAGGCGCTCAGTCTCACTCCCAGGTGGGCTTCAATGCTGCCTCCTGGTGGAAGGCGTGGGGACTGTCTCCTGCTGCTGCCTTCGGGCAGGGAGGGGATGCAGCCGCCAGCATGCACCAAGTACTTACATCTGCTTTGCAACAGGCCCTGGCTCGGGAATTCACAGGGGGGATCTCATTTAATCCTCACAGCTCAGAGTGGAGGTGTTAGCCCGCTCCACAGCCAGGACCCACAAGAGCTGGTGCATCCTGCACTGGCCAGCTCCAAGTCCAGCGCATTTTCTGCTGCACTTTCCTCGGCAAGGAGCACCCCCACCCCCACCATGAACCCTCGGGAAACACACTTCTGCTCTATGTAAAAGGCCCTTGAGTCCAGAGCCCTAGCACAGAACACTCCGCCGATGATCACCAACGCAGGCCGGTGCTCACCGCCACTGCTGACCCTCCCCGCGCCCGGCGCCCCTGCTAAATCAGGCCCCCCAGGCCCAGCGGCAAGCAGGTCTTTGTGATTTCCTGAATGTCGCGGAACACATCTGTCACCCCCTGAGCTTCCCACACCCCGCCCTGGGTGCGCCCAGGGAGGCGCTGTGCCATATGGCTAGGAAGCCTGTTGTGAAGCCCCATTTCAGCTAACTGGCTTCGAAGATGAAAAGCGATTAGGGAGAGGCCCCAGCGAGTCGCAGCCCTGGAAGCACACCCTGAAGACAGCTCCCTCATCTCTCCACACCCACCGGAACTCTGCTCTTTCTAAAGGCCTCCCCGTCCTCCATGGCCCAGGCCACTGCGTGGTGAGGCAGGACAGCTCAGTGACACATTTACATCCGGACACAGATAACTGACAGGAACAAGATTCGAGACATGGACTCAGGTTTTCCTCTCCTCCCTGTCCTTCCCCAACATAAGGGTGTCCTCCCTGAGCTCTCCGAGCCGCTCTGGCAAAGTAATCAAACCAAGGAGGGACTGTGGGAGCCTTCGATTTGTGGCCCTGTCAAACGCAGGTGGTGGGTGACCTGGGGACCTACTACTTGTGATTGGTGCCTGGGGTGGGCACAGCCTTAACCCGGGGATCTGACGCTGTGTCCAGGCAGAAAGAGTCAGAGATGAGCTGAGGTGTAGGACACTCGGCTGGTGTCTCAGATGCCAGGAGAACCCCCACACCTTTGGCAAACACGGGGAGCACCCTCTGTGAAGACGAAGTAGACACATGGGAGGAAAGGACAGGAGGGGGTATGCCTGAGTTTTCCCCTCACACCTCTGAGGGGTCCCCGTTGTCCCAGGCCCTCTGCTTGAGCCCCTCAGTCCAGTCTCTGCCCTGGGGGTCACAGGGTCCTCACTGTGTCTTTCCCTCCTGTTTGTCCTAAGATCTCCTGTCCTTGGATTTAGCGCCCTGCCCACCCACATAACCTATGAGATTCTTAGTCACAGACACCAAGACCCATCCCTTTCCCAAATGAGGTCACACTCGGAGGTTTTAGGGGAGAAAAGCAGACTCGCACTTCTAGGAGGCACCGTTCACCCCCCCACATCTGTCACTGGGTGGCCCCCTCCCCAGACTCCCAGCCAGGCACCAGTACCTGTTCGCTCTTTGTGGCAATAAGAGCAGCATCAACACCAACAGGGGACACTTACTGAGGACCAAGCACCAAGGACCGTGATGTGCCCTTAGCATTTGGTACCCCGTGTCACTGTCACCCAGCCCTGTGAGGCCGGTGCTGTTGTCTCCACGGGACACATGAGGCAACTGGGGTCAGAAAGATGCTCTTTCTCTGTGTCTCAGTCTCTGTTTTTTCTACTAGTTGACGACAGCCAGAGAAAGAAGAATGTGTGTGTGCGAAAGAGAGAGAGAGAGAGAGAGAGAGAGAGAGAGGGAGAACACATCAAATCCACTGCTAGAGAAGCTGACACCTATGCAGGAACCAGAGCCTGGACCCCGGATTCCCTGACACTAAGCTGCATCCACCATGGCGGTCAGTGTGGTCAGTGTTCTCAGTGACAGAGCCAGGCCCAGGACTCGCTGGGGCAGGCAGTGCGAGGCCCAAGCCCCACACAGGACCCGCCCTCTGCAGGCCCACGGCTCAGGCCTTCCACGCCTCGTTTCTGGGAAGCCAGATTGAATTAGCCGCTGTGCCCATCTGCCCAGCCCTGGGCCTAATACCATCTGGCAGCTCATGGACTCATGGCCAGAAATCCAATTTGCCACAGCTTAATTGAGCCCTGGACTCCCGGGGGCACTGGCCCTCGGGCCCTCCTGCCCAGCCAGCAGCAGATTTTCCGGTGATTAGGAGAAGGAGGAAGAAACAGCGGGAGCCAAGTTAATTTCAATTACCCTCATTTTCTCCGCAACGCAGCACACACCCCTCGCTGAGAGCCCCTGCGCGTCAGCTGCAGTGGACACTGATAGGCATTAAGTATCTGGAGCACTCAGGGTGCGCCCGGCACCCTGCATTTATCTGCCGACTTCGTTCAGAGAGCAGACTGCCCCCACCTGTTGGCCCTCTGCATTCAGGAGCCCCGCCAGATAGGCCATTCGTGCCCAGGCTGCCTCAGACCTGTGTCTCCCTCTGTGGGAGCAAAGCCTGGGCGGCCTGGAGGGTTCTGACTCTGACGAAAACCACCCCTGTTGTCCCCACTCCACCCAAAGCTCCTGGGAACTGAGCCACAGATCACAGAGTGCATCCTGCTGGTTCTAAAGGTCAGCTGGGGAATTCAAGCAGGGAAGCACCACGCTCAGATCTGTGCGTTTGGAAGGTCACTCTGTCTGTGCAGGGAGGGGTGGGGGGCTGGAGGCAGCAGGGCCATGATGAATGGGGCACAGACGGAGTCCCATATGAGGGGCAGGTGACAGAGGCAGGGATCTCATCAGAATGGAAAGAACCTTGGAGAAGCTTCTAGCCAGAGAGCTGTGGCCTGCGTGTGCAAGTGCGTCCCCGTGTGTGTATGGGGGAGGGGGGGACAGACTACATGAGGCTTTGAGGGCCCAAGAGCAATAAGAAGTGGACACGAAACGGCATCCGTAGGGAGAAGGGAGATGCTTTCCATTCCTTCTAGACACCAGGACCAAGAAACAAGGCCCAAGTTAAAGCTCACCAGCTACCTGCTCCCACTCTGAATCCAGCCGCGCCCTGCGTGCCGCCAGGGGGCGCTGTGAGCACCACCACCCACCCCCATCCACCCCCCAGAAACGGCTGGGGACCCGTCCTGGGGAGAGATGCACCCGCCTTGCATCCTGGGAGCCTGGGTACAGGGCTGGGTGACGATGCATCAGGAGACGCGGAGAGAGGTGTTCACACTTGGCTCCGGCACAACTAACATGCAGATCAGTGCTCTGGGTGTGCAGGTAGGATTCTGTCTGCAGGACCAGTTTTTGGAATTCCTGGCGCAAACACCTGGGAAGTGTCTAGGCGTTTTCCCTGCTAAGCAGCTGTACTAATTTACAGCCCAGCAGCAGCAGCACGTGAGGGTCTGTGCATCCAAACTCACGCCTACTCGCTGTCATTTTTAAAATATCCTCTGGTCCTGGCTGGGTGGCTCAGTAGGTTGGAGCATCCTCCTGATAGGCCAAACGTTTGTGGTTTGTCTAGGTCAGGGCGCCTGCGGTGGTGGCCAGGCAGGCAACTGATCAATATTTCTCTTTCTCTCTTTCTCTCCCTCTCTCAAATCAATGAAAATAGCCTTCGGTGTGGATTTTAAAAATAATAAAAATATCCTTCTGATCTGTGCTGGCTCAGCCAAAATGGACTTCGGTTTCGTTTATTTTGTTACTATCGTTGTTACCAGTGGTTTCAAATGTTTCCTGCTTGTTTGTCCTTATTTCTAAACCGCTCGTCTGTGAGCCTGTCACTGCTGTGCCAACGTCTTTTTCCCGTTGACTTGTAACGACAGTAATCCTTCCTCAGACACATGCAGAACTCTCCTAAACCGTCACCTGCTCATCAATTGTGTTTTCTTCACGTGCGAACCTTTGTGCTGCCACGTTTTCAGCCAGGGTGTCTACGCTGGTGTTAAACTGAGAGAGACGACCCCCCCTCGTGAACAGGACATCCACTTTTTCCTCCGGTTCATCATCTTTTTGCATTATTTATTACATTTTAACTCTGACCTCATTTGGGATTTATGTACGCATGTGGTTTGGGAAAGATGAAATCCTTACTTTTCTCAGCCCCATTTGTTCATTTCCTGTCCGCTTTGAAAGGCCATGTTTGTCAAATTCTAAACACCGAGCGCACCGGGGATTTCTGCATTTTCCATCATGCTGCTTGCTGTGTCTTTGGCGAGGATCAGCCCCCGTGTCATTCTTTTCTTTTTTCAGAACTTGGCTATTCTCTGCCATTTGCTGATAATGCTGACAATGAATTTATCAAGTGCACTGTCAGTTGATAAATTCATTGATCCCAGAACAGTTCCTTTGGGATCTTGATCAGAACTTATGAATTCACTTGAGGACATTATACATTCGTCCCTGGTTCAGGGGCGCAGTGCTCCCCGACTCTGACGCACACCTGGAGCATGTTCACAACACACCAAAGGCAAAGGCCGCTGGTCTGAGGGTTCCTGGCCTTGCTGCTGGGCCCAGCCTCTCCCTCCCCTGCCCACCGGCCTTGAAAGACCCATTAGGAGGAGGCCATCCCTCCGACTTCATTCGCCCTGTGCCCTGCAGGCCAGGCCAGAAGGTGTAGGAGGTAGAAGGAGCCACTCCTCAGCTGTCCCCTGCAGGTTGGCCACCAGCTTGCAGAACCTCCAGTCCCTGGCCCCCGATGCTAGCATGGCTCCTTGAACTCGGGTCTGTGTGGAGGAGGGAGGTGGGAGCGTGTCTGCCAGCCCCCAGGGGTCCTGATTGCCAGGCAGACTCCCCAGGGCAGGATAAGGGTGCAGATGTCCTCACGCTCGGCTAACTCTCCGTACACTGCTGATGGGACAGAGAGATTCCAAGAGGTTTCCGGTGACAATCCACAAGAGTAGAAGAGAAAGAAAGACAAGGGATGGGCTGCTTCTCCCCGCCCCCAAAAGAAGGCACACACACCACAACCACCCAGGCTCAACGTCCCCCCATTTCTATCCTCTCTGCCCCATCCCCCCCATTCCCACCCCCATGGTGCTGCAAAGTGTGGCAGGGAACCGGCAGCATCCACATCAGAAAGTAGAAGCTGGGACCCACTGGGCCCTGATGTCACAGTCTGATTTCCTCAGAGTCCCCAGTGACTTGAAACTACATGTGAGACCGGGAACACCCAACCCCAGGGTCAGCCAGGGTCAAAGCTGAAAAATAGAAGATGCAGAGAGCATTGAGGAGCCCTGAGTCGGTTACAAGGGGCTCAGCAAGATGAGTAAGGCAGACACAGGTGCTGTGTGAAATCGCTGACGTGAGGCACCTAAAGAGGCAGCACCTGCAAACAGAGAGGGCAAATGCTGGTTATGGGTCGGGGGTCGGTGGGTGGGCAGGAATGACTGTGGAAGATAAGCCCAGCAGGGGCAGAACTGGCAGAAAGACACCCAGCAGCAGCCTGCCCTGCCACCCCACCCCCAGTGCCGCTGGAGAAATAAGCTCCAGAGGCACCTGACTCAGCTTTCCCACCAGAGCCACAGCCTTTGCCCAGATACCAAGGGTCACCAGAGGGGCCAAGCAGAGCCAGACACACAAAAAAATCACATACCGATTAAGGAAGTCTTTCAAGAGCTGAGACCATGAAGACTGGAGAAGTCAGGGTGGGCTTCCTGGAGGAGATGCTGGAGCTGAACCCTGAATGCCCAGTGGGCTCTGACAAACTGAAAGGTTAGAGGGGCTGCTCAGGACAGAATGGGGCAGACACTCTGAAGTTAAACCAGGGGGTAGGAAAGCTTCATTTGCTGCCTCCCTCAGACCCTAAGACACAAACTAATACCCTTAGTCATGACTCTGATGATTGAAGAAGGAAAAATCGGGATTACCCTGTGGAAGGATCCTATTAAGCCTGTACCTCTCTGCTACAGAGGCAACAGGAGAAAAGAGGGGAGGGCAATGTCCCATCTACTATGTTTTTACATGTGGAAAAACCACAGCTCAGGCAGGTGGGTAACTTACCCTCCACAGACACTACACACCCAAAGTAGAATTTGAACCCAAGTCAATATAACAAAGACTCTTGCACCTCCCCCTGCCCGCTCCCCACGCCACAGCTGCTCCTGAGCACCTTCCATCCGGTTGCCCACACGACCTCATTCACGGTCAGGGCAGCCCCACAGTGAGGAAAAGGAGAAAGGAGCTTCTCCAAAGTCACCTTGCCCCAAGGGACAAGGATGGGAACCCATGTCTGTCAGCCTCACTGCCTTAACTGCCGCCTACACTTTGAGAGCCACAGAGCCCAAGAATGGAGAGAACACAGAGAAAACCCCTTCCCATCTGCTGTGTAACAGAAGACGACTCTCTGAGCAAGGTGATGTGCTGGCAGCAGGCACCAAGCAGCACCAACCTGGCCGGCGAGGCCTCGGAGATGCCTGAGTGGGGCCGCTGCAGTGGAGGGGGCCCTTGCTGTCCTTTGTCTGAAACCCCTCAGGTCTGCACTTGCAAGGTCTCTGGTCTGAGTCAGCCCTGACCCAGGTTTCTGAGCCTCAGCTGCAGAGCCACCAGCACTGCTGGCTCCCGGGCCTCAGCTGCTGTGTGCCCCAACACTGATGAGTACTTGGGGGGCTGGCTCTGCCTGCGGCAGAGGGAGCAGGTGCAGGAGAAGGAGCAGAGAGTGGCGGGGTCAGGGAGCAAGGGCCGCGGGACCTAAGAGAGGCCAGACAGGGATGGAAATGGCAGCTCTACCTCCCTCCCTCCCCTTCAGTTTTTACTACTATAAAATGGGGGCCATAAATTCTTGTGAGGACAAACTGAGAATTAATTGTGAAGTAGATACTGTAGCACCTAGTAGGGACGGCACACTCTGGCTTCCTTCCCACCTGCCAGAGAAATGAGGATCAAGAGCCCGCCCTGTCCTGAAGCCCTTTCAGGCTGCTGTGGGGGCAAACTGACTGTCCTAACAAACAATTCTGCCAAGAGACAAGTCTCATGGAAGCTGCGGAGGGAGAAGGGGGAAGGCTTCCTGGAGGAGGAGGGAGCACCCTGGCTGGAGCTCAGGGAA
Organism: Tonatia bakeri; assembly: GCA_004024845.1. Taxonomy (NCBI): domain Eukaryota; kingdom Metazoa; phylum Chordata; class Mammalia; order Chiroptera; family Phyllostomidae; genus Tonatia; species Tonatia bakeri. Next base: position 82,050 of record PVIA01005348.1, read on the forward strand.
GCATCTAGCAAAGGGGGCTCCTCCCATCCTCACAGCCTTCTCTTGCCCCCTCCTTCAGCTCCCCTGGGTCACTGCCCTCTGCCCCTGCCCCCCACCCCAGCCAGGCCTGCCCACTTCACCTCCAAGCCTGCAGCCTCCAGTGATGTATTTCAAAAGTGCAAATATGAGCTAAATTATTCAATCACCCCCAGACCTCCTGTGGCTCCCCACTGTGTCAGAGCCAAGCAGCTTATCCCAGCTGACCATGCCTCCACTGGGGACTTCAGCCTCCACCTCCCAGCACTGCCCGCAGTCTCCAGACCAAACCGCAGCTACCTCCTCGGGGTTCCTTCACTGTGCCTTTGTCTCCAAGCCATTCTCCCACCCTCCTCAGCCTGGCCGCCACTGTTTGCAGCCCCCTCCCTGCCCACCCTCTACTAAGCTTAACACTTGCAGCCTTTTTCTCAAGACTCAGCTTTGGGATCACGGTGTCTCTCTCCCTCTTCTGTGCTTTCCTCATAGGCAACCCCACATCACAGCAAGATCTCCACCCAGCAGAGAGGGTCTCAGAGCCAGGAACCACTTGCTTAAAATAATAGAAACAATTTTTGTTGTTGTTGTTTATATGGAGTTGAAATTCAGACAGCATAAAATTGAGCGTTGTAAAGTGCACACCCGCCGTGGTTAGTGCAGCCGCCGCCCCTGTCCAGTCACCAACCACTTCCTCACTTCCAAGGAGCCAGCTTCACACTCCGTAGGCAGCAAGTCCCCACTAATAAAACATCGTAGAAATAAAATACCGGCGGCATAAAATATGTTTATGACATTTTTATTTGGCACAACGGTGCTATTCCCCCTGAATCTCAACTTTCCTGCATTTCCAAGGAGCTTCAGAATGGCATTTTTAAAGGGACTGATTTGCATTTTCAGCCCCAACTCTCTTCCCCTTGAATTGCACCCTCCCAGGTGCCACCCTTGTCCTAATCTCCCGACCTCGGAGTCCGCACACACGGGCCTCAGTCTCCCCAACTTCACGGAAGACAGAGGCACTGTCCTGCCACTTGGGAATTAGGTTCGCAGGTACCGTGGCCACCACTGCGTGGGGGACCACCCTCTGGGCGGGTCTAGAAGCGCAAGCCCCATCCCGCCCCGATTGGGCGGAGCCACAGCCGAGCCTGTGCAGCTGGACGGGCTCCCGCGGGGTCCTGGCGCCCGCCATCAGTCACCCGCCCAGGCCACACCTGCCCTGTCACCGACTGGCAGCCACCTGCGCCAAGCGGTCTGCCACCAGCCCGCGTGCAGCCTCCTGGGCACGCCTGCCATGAGGGGCGCACACCCTCTTGTCCTTTTCTCCCTGGCTGCCCTTTGCGGGCGCGGTGAGTTCTGCGGCGAAGGGGGGAGGGCTCCGGGTCCAGAGCCCCAGACCAGCCACAGGTGGGAGGGGCGTGGCCGAGGGTGTCCTGGCCGCGTAACCTGTGTCCTGCGTGGCGACAGGTCAGGGCTCTCCAAGGGGGGCTGTGGACACCTGAGGACATAGGCTCTGGGTTTCCCAGGTTCGTCCTTGCGCGCGTGGACTCCCGGAGCAAGCCCGCAGCTCGGGCATGGTGGGAGGGGGCTGGCCCAACCTGCCAGCCCAGGCATGTGTGCAGTTTGGGGGGATCTTCTAGGAAACACCACCGCCCCTGTCACCCGCCCCGGGTGGGACTAGACAGCCAGCTTGGTTGAGGGCCACGCAGGAACCTGCAGGTCCTGAGACTCAGGAGGGACACTCACTCAGCCTTTCCAGGCAGAGTCCCGAGTCTCTAGGCCTCAGTTTCCACACTTGAGCTCCAAGGACCCTTTCAGCTCCTACTCTGTGGCCCAACATTGTCCTCTGAGCCCTGGTCAGCCTGGAGCCCCAGGCTCCTATCTTCCCCATCAGGGGATGTTGCAGGGGCATTGCAGGCAGGACAGGGAAGCACGGCAGGCACTCGGTGTGTCCTGGCTCCTGCACCCCTTGCTGGTGACCCCATGTCATTGGTTTCCTCTGGGCCTCAGTTTCCCCTTCTGTTCTGTGGGGTGATAACCCCGGCCACAGATGTGGCTGCTCCGGGGTGTCAGTCAGTTGCAGTGTGTGTGAAGCGTGGTCGGGGGGACTGCAGGCAACAGAATCCCTCAGCACAGGGTCCTGGCACCCAGAGCAGACTGTAGGGAAATGCAGCCTGGGATCTGCATTTACCTGGCATCCAGGTGATTCTCACACATGATGGGAAAGGCTGCTGATCATAAAGTGAGGTTTTCATAACCAGTAAAACCCTCCAACTTTTAAAACAATCCGTACCTACCTTTTAACAGATGCAGGTCTCCTGTTGTCAGCCTCAGTTCAAGACACTCCTACCCATGACAGTCCCTGCCTTTCCACTGCTCACTTGCCAAGAAGATTCTGTGACCGCTCCCTTCTGTAATGTGACTTCAAGTTAGGGCTTATCTTCCCACTTTCCCAACACAGACTTTCAGACCACCGATGCCCTTTGAAACTCAATGCACACTCACACTGGTTCGAGCTCCAGCTGTGGTCCTGGAGTCTTAACCCCATTCCCAGAGAAGGCCTACCCTAAACAAGGCAGAGGGTCCACAGACAATGGGGAGTGACTGACCCCTGGTGGCTGGCTCTAAGTTTCACAGTGTCAGCCACAGACTGAGATGTGAGCATGTGCCCCAGAAGCTTCTGCCCACTTCTGTGGGTTCTGGGCCACCCTGTCATCTTAGGGTGAGGGGTCTGTCCTCTGTCTCTTGGAACCAGCAATCCTCACAGCGCACAAAACTGCAGATTGGAAAGTCTAAACGTATATTGTCCTGAGCTTTCTTCTGGAGGTGGGAGCACATTCCAGCCCCCAGCAGCCCCCACACTCACATACAAGTCCAGACACAGGCACCTGAGTACACACTGTGCTCTGAACACCACAGGCCCCTGCAGGGGCCGCCTCCTTCCAGGGAATTATTAGCAGGGCAGGAAAGAAGGCCCAGGGGCCACAGGGGACCTGGAGCTGGCTCCTCCTCTGCCTTGCAGGGTATCCCGGAGCAATGCCTCCCCTCTATGGTCTGTTTCTCCAGCTGAGAAACAGTTGGAGAAACATTTACCCCGAGTTGGGGTAAATGATCTAAGGCTTTTGGAGCCTATAATTCAGGAGCCCTCAACTGGTCCTCATGATGGGGGAGGCTCCCTCAGGGCCAGCTGAATGCCGGACAGGCAGGACAAGCCCATAGGCAGACAACCTGTGCACCCCAGGAGGGCTCAGAGCCAGAAGCCTGCAGAGCAGCCCTGGCCTCTCAGGAATCGGGGTGGAGAAGCCTCCTGGGGCTGCAGAGATGTGGGATCCGTCCTTCCCCAGGACTGTAGGGCTAGGGCCAGAAGCTGAAGATTCGGACCCCAGAGATATCCCAGGCATGCCAAATGGGCGTGGGCAGGTCATAGCCCTCTTTCTAAAATGACCAGTCAGCCGAAATGTATATACTGAAGAGGGGCACTGGGAGGGACCCAGCTGTAGCCTGGGGCTGCAGACCAGCTTCCAGGGCATTCAAGCAGCTGCCATCTGAGAGGGGTTCAGGGTATTGAGAGGCAGGCCTCAGAATCTAGGCCAAGCAACAGCGGACAGTCTGGACAGCCCGAGGCAGTGTGGGGGAGGGACAGAAGAGCAGGTGCGCTGGGAGCATCTTCCGAAGGGCGCTAAATGTGGTGTGTGCTCTACATAGGCAGCAATTTGGAAAGTGCATGGAGCAGGCAGGGTGGCCTGAGGTCCACCCAGCACCCACCCAGAATCTGCCTCACGCATTCCTGCTGTGAGCCCCCTGGCCCCACCCAGACACAGGAGTTGGGTACGTCCAGTGAACTGGCCCGTCAGTCCCAGGCCTGGTGAGCTGGCCACCCCCTCCCAGCACCCCCACCTCCTCAACCTCCCTTATTCCCTATGCTCTGCCACCTGCTCTCTGACCCCCATATCACTTTCTCTGCACACTCTTGTCTCTTTCCCTACTCCTGGACTGCCCTGCTCAGGTGACCTTGACCTTCCTCTGAGTGTCCCTCTTTCCAAAGTGCCACCCCACTCACAATATATTCTCTCCCTGGAGAGCCCAGACAGGGGGTGAGGGAGGAGTGGAACTGGGGGACAGACAGAGAGACTCGGAAGGTGGTGTAGATGGAATGAGGCAGCCAGTAGAAGCCTAGAGTGTGGAGAGCCACTCGCTGCGAGAGGAACAGGAGGAGGGTGAGTTGGGACACGGGAGGACAGCTGGACCCTGTCCTGGATGTTGAATTGGGAGTCCCCGAGGACCCCGTGCAGCTGGCCCTTGGAGCACGTGCCTCCACGCAGCAGGCATCCCTGGAGCGGGGCCAGCAGGTCTGACTGTGTGTCCCCAGGGGATTGCCGCGTGGCCAACGCTGAGGAGAAGCTCATGGATGACCTTCTGAACAAAACCCGCTATAGCAACCTGATCCGCCCCGCCACCAGATCCTCGCAGCTCATCGCCATCCAGCTGCAGCTCTCACTGGCGCAGCTCATCAGTGTGGTGAGTGCAGGGAGGAGGGCCCCGGGCTCCGGTTCCCTGGTCGCATCTTGGGGAAAGGGGCAGCCATTCAGTGTACAGGGCCGGGAGTCGGGGGGCTAGGCTTTTCCTCTGACATTGCCCAGACTTGTGGATGGGGTCCCCCACTCTCCATCTGACCTTGTCCCTGTGCATACTTTGATGGTGCAGGGGAGTGAGGGACAGCACTGAGGTACAAGAGAACTTTCTGGGTGACAGAAATGTTCTACATCTTGGAAGGAGCCTTGTTACGTGGGCAACACCCTTGTTAAAACTACATAGAAGATCTCTGCATTTCACTGAATGGGAATGAAACCTCACATTTAAAATATTTTTAAAACATTTTATTTATTTATTTATTTTTAAAGAAAGTGGAAGAGAAGAAGAGAAACATCAATGTGTGGTTGCCTCTCATGCGCCCCCTACTGGGGACCTGGCCCACAACCCAGGCATGTGCCCTGTCTAGGAATCGAACCGGTGACCTTTTGGTTTGCAGGCCAGCGCTCAATCCACTAAGCCACACCAGGGATTAATTTTTTTTTTTTTAAGGACAAATGAAGATTTTCCACTCTCAGTGTTGGCAGAGTAGCTTGTTGCAGACTAACCTTTCCATAAGAACAGTTTGGAAAGCTGCCCCCTCCTCTGAAAAAGAAAACTTTATTTGAAGGTCTGGGAGAGCTCGGCCAGGACCTGAGGGACCAGGCTTCAAGGAGCTGACGCTGAGCTGTCCGGTGCTCTTCCCCATGTTTGGTGATTGGTGAACCAGAACAGGGCTAAGGGCTGAGCAGGAAGTGCTGCCTAAGAGGCCAGGAGACCTAGCTAATGCTCGGCACCCCCACGGGGCTGGGGGCACACTGGTGTTTGAGCTTTGCCACAGAGAAAGGGCTTTGAAAGGACCTCAAAAGGACCACCCCTAAGACTGAAACAGAAATAGGCCAGCCCTCACAACACTGAGTTTGCTTTTTCAACTGGCTCAGTCACTAGACTAAGGTGACAACCCTTCCTCCAACTGCCTGCCATAAAGCCAAAGTCAGCACTCCGTGGAGACAGACACAGCCATGCACCGAGTGACAATGTCTCACTCACTCACACACCGCATATATGAAAGTGGCCCCACAATGTCAAAAGGGAGCTGAAAAACTCCAACCGTGTGGTACACTGTAGCTGTCAAAATGCCATATCACTACGCATCACAGTTGCCTACAGTCTTCGGAGCAGTGCCGCGCTCTGCAGGGGGCAGCCCAGGAGCAGCAGGCTCCACCGTACAGCCCAGGCGTGTGGCAGGCTGTGCCAGCCACGTGTGTGTGGGCAACTCTGTGATGTTCGCATAACGATGACATTGCCTAATGACACATTTCTCTGAGTGTATCCCTACTGGTAAATGACACCTGACTACAAAGTCAGATAAAAATTTGCTAGGCACCACAATAACACAATACAAAATAAGGAAAGACCAGGGGGAAAAAAACACGATGAGACAAACAAACGTTAAAAGACAAACAGATGATGTAGTCAAACTTTTTGAAAAACTACCATTAAGGTGGTCAGCTTTATGTTATGTACATTTTACCACTATTAAAAATAAACTAAAAATACATAAATTTTCTGAAAAAATAGCCACCAATAACTTCACGAAAATGAGAGTTATGGAGAATCGAAAGCCCATCGTGAGATGGATTTAATAACAGACTGGCCATGGCAGAAGAGAAGGTGAAGGGCCAGGAAGGGAAGTTAGTGCAAAATATCTAGACAAATGACAGAAAAATTACGGAGAGTAGAGAAGACAAACTTTTGAGCCATCCCACAGAGAGAGGGCAGGTGGTTGGCTACTGGGCTCTGAAGCTCAGTCTTTTTTTTTTTTTCTTAGAGAGAGGGGAAGGGAAGGAGAAAGAGAGGGAGAGAAACATCAATGTGTGGTTGCCCCTTGCACACCCCCTACTGGGAACCTGGCCCGCAACCCGGGCATGTGTCCTGACTGGAAATCGAACCAGCAACCCTTTGGTTCCCAGGCCAGTGCTCAAACTACTGAGCCACACACCAGCCAGGTCTCAGGGCCTTCTCTGTGATGACATAACTCGGCTCCAGATGGGAGGGCTCCTCCCACCTTGTGAACTTGTACCCCCTCTCCCTCCCCAGAACGAGAGAGAGCAGATCATGACCACCAACGTCTGGCTGAAGCAGGTAAGCTTCCCGAGAGTCCCCAGCCCAGGAGGCCTTTCCTGCAGGGCTGCCTGTCAGTGGCTCTCAGCCTACACGTGACAGGGCCCTGCTTGCCCACTCAGGAATGGACCGACAACCGCCTGGCCTGGAACAGCTCCCGCTACGAGGGTGTGAACATCCTGCGAATCCCTGCGAAGCGCATCTGGCTGCCTGACATTGTGCTGTACAACAAGTGAGTGGTGGCGGGGCAGGGGTAGGGCGGGCCGGGCTGGACCAGGTCTAGCCTCTAGGGTCCTCCAGTCCTGAGTCCAGCCCTGGGCCCCCTGTGTGCCTCACCCTGATGTTCTGGCCGTGATGCTCGAAGGGGAGTTACAGATGAGTAGAGCCAGTGTGCTCAGCTGCGGATGGGGACCAGGAGGCCCGGAGATGCATTCAGGCACTGGTGAGCGCAGGACCAGGCCTTGACCCCAAGACCCATGCTCTGTCTGGGCTCTGTTATGTGTAAACATCTTTAGCAGCAGAGGGAGCTAAAGAGACTCTCCCAGGGTGTAGTTACACCAGCAGAAGCATGAATGAATATGAGCGTGGGGTCTAGGAACAGAGACCCGAGTTCAAATTTCAGTTGTCCTGCTGACCAGCTTCCTGACCTGGAAGAAGTCACTTAACGTCTCTGAGCCTCAGTTTTCCTAGGCATACAATGGGATAATAACAAAACCTACCTCCCTGGACTGCTGTGTAGCCTTAGTGAGCTAGTTCGAGGAGAGACTTCCTTTAGTTGCCAGTGAAGCAGGCTTCTCAGGGAGGGCACAGCGTGGGGCAGGGGGTGCCTAGTGAGAGTCATCCTGCACGGTCTTTGGTAAGTCCTAATGACAGGCTCAGCCTCATCTGGGGATTTCACACTGTTCTCCCTTGGGCCCTGCTGTGCTCCAGTGCTGACGGGACCTATGAGGTGTCTCTTTACACCAATGTGGTGGTCCGCTCCAACGGCAGCATCATGTGGCTGCCCCCGGCCATCTGCAAGAGCGCCTGCAAGATCGAAGTGAAGCACTTCCCCTTCGACCAGCAGAACTGCAGCCTCAAGTTCCGCTCCTGGACCTATGACCACACGGAGATCGACATGGTGCTGAAGTCGCCCACAGCCAGCATGGACGACTTTACCCCCAGCGGCGAGTGGGACATAGTGGCCCTCCCGGGGCGGAGGACGGTGAACCCGCAGGACCCCAGCTACGTGGACGTGACATACGACTTCATCATCAGGCGCAAGCCGCTCTTCTACACCATCAACGTCATCATCCCCTGCGTGCTCATCACCTCCCTGGCCATCCTCGTCTTCTACCTGCCCTCCGACTGTGGCGAGAAGATGACGCTGTGCATCTCCGTGCTGCTGGCGCTCACCGTCTTCCTGCTGCTCATCTCCAAGATCGTGCCACCCACCTCCCTGGACGTGCCACTCATCGGCAAGTACCTCATGTTCACCATGGTGCTGGTCACCTTCTCCATCGTCACCAGCGTGTGCGTGCTCAATGTGCACCACCGCTCGCCCAGCACCCACACCATGGCGCCCTGGGTCAGGCGCTGCTTCCTGCACCAGCTGCCCACCTTCCTCTTCATGAAGCGCCCTGACAACAAACCCCTAAGGGCCCCCCAGCCCAGCCAGTCTCGCCTGCCCCAGTCTGAGGCCACCGCTGCCATGGGCCCTGCCAGCTCCTCCAACCTCTGTGGGAACTCCATGTACTTTGTGAGTCCTTCCTCTGCAGCTCCCAAGTCCCCATCTGGCTCCGACTTGGTGAGGACCCCCAGGGATTTCCAGCTGAGGCCTACTGGGAGGTTCCAGCAGGATGTGCAGGAGGCGTTGGAAGGCGTCAGCTTCATCGCCCAGCACATGAAGAGTAATGATCAGGACCAGAGCGTAAGTTGCCAGCCCAGCCATGCCCACTACCCAGTGGGTGGAGCTCAGGTCCCAGTGTCCCTGTTTCCACAGTTAATTCCTGTGGGCCAAGGGTTTTGCAAGCTCTTTGTTGGAATAAGGAATCCAATGTGGAAATGAGTTCTATGACAGCTTCACACATCAGGGGACAGGAAGGAAGTGCCAGTGCTCCTCTTCATTTGTTCTGGGTTCCCCAAAGGCAGAGGGGGGTTATGTGAGAAGGGGTCTCAGCACAGTGAGGAAGCAGGGACAGTGACAAGAGCAAGGACAGGAAAGCAACCTGGGTGTCGGTGGGCAGGATACTGCCAGGGCCTCCTGAGGGTGCATGGGAAGGAGGCGCAGAGGCATCCCCAGGAGCGAGGTGGGCATCGGCCCCCCAGCTCCCACCCCTGTGGTTTTAGCAGCTTGTTGTGCAGCAGGCACCCTGGGTGTTGGAGGAGCCCCGGCAGGGAAGACAGAGATTCAGGTGCCTGAAGTGGGAGGCATCAGTGGGCTGGAAATGACATCTGTAACCTTTAGGGACACCGGTGACCAGGGCACTGATGGCATCTGCTCCCACCTTCGTCAGGCAGGCCAAGGGGCCATACAAACACTATGGCTTCCAGGAGTATAGACATCAATGAAAACAGTATTGCCTCCACGGTAACAAATCAGCTGGTAGGGTGACTCCAAATGCAGATGTTTAAAAGGAGGTCATGTTCACTTTTGTAGGACAGAGCGATGGGTGCTAGAGTGTAGCTGTCTCACTTGAAAGGACAAGTCTGTCACTGAACACCAAATGTGATGGTCACAGTAAGATGTGTCCACACACATGTCTACCCCAGGCAGCACGGTGTCGCAGTCTTGTGAACACTCTCATCTCAACACCTTATTGGAGCTGGGCCTCTGAGCAGGTGTTTCCCCCTCAGCTCACAGCTGCATGGGGAAAAGAGGTCATCTGCTCCTCCTTACCTTTCTGCAGTTTCTCTCAGAGGCTCCGTCCTCAAGGGAAGCCCTGGAGTCCATTAGGTAGCACGCAGAGGGAGAGCAGGCTGGAAACGCTCCAGAATTACACTGTGAAAAAGAAAAAAAAGAACTGGTAACAAACAGAATATAGGACACAAGCTCTTTTTCTGAGTGTGGCCCCGGCAAGATAGTGAGGGCCCAACTCGGGGAGCAGCGGGGGAGCCCTGCCCTTGCCTGTGTGACCCGCCTCTGTCTGCCCACAGGTCGTGGAGGACTGGAAATACGTGGCTGTGGTGGTGGACCGGCTGTTTCTGTGGGTGTTTGTGGTTGTGTGTGTGCTGGGCACTGTGGGCCTTTTCCTGCCTCCCCTCTTCCAGACCCATACTCCCTCCGGGGGGCCCTAGGCTGCCTGCGGGCTCCAGGGTTCCCGGTTGTAGGGCGAGATGATGTGAGCAGCCAAGTGGGCAGTTTGCTGTTTCCTTCCGGGTCACAGCTGCTGAGGGCATACGTGGATACGACACCATCACCCGTCAACCCATCCAACAGCCACGGCCTGGGAAGGACAAGGATTGGGGCCTGGACTGGCCTCCGTAAAGGCCTCGCAGGAAGCCAGGAAACCCCAGCTGGAGGAGCTTTGGGCAGACTAGTTCTGGCCAGTCCCCCTTCCTGCCCTGCATCTGGATAAGGACAGGCTTCACAGCAGCACCTACTACGTGCCAGTCGTCTTACCTCACACTCTGTCTCCCTCCACTCCCCCTGGCCCCCCAGGCTCACTGGCCTTCAACCTCTCACACACTCCAGCATCCTCCCAGCTCTAAGCCTGTGCATTTACAGCACCTTCTACCCGACACCTCACTGCCCCCATGGGCACGGAACCTGCCACCTTCCTCAAGGGCTCCTCAGTTCCTCAGTTTCTGATCTGCTGGCGTGTTTATGGTCCACATCTACCCACTAGGGCGAGAACTCTGTGAGGGCAGGGACCTGGTCCTTCCTGTTCACTGCAGCATCCCCAGGGCCCAGGACAGAACTCGACACAATAAACGTATGTTGGATGAGTGAACGGCTCCTGTTCCTCCTTCAAGCCATTCCCGATTCTCCACACGGAAGCAAAGGCCCTGTCCTCCTCCTCCTCCTCCTCGCTCACAGCCCAGGTCCCATTCTGCTTTGCCTCATCCCTGGGCCAGGTGTGCCTCCCTCACAGCTGCTCTGACTGGCCCACCACGTACCGTATTTTGCTGTGTATAACACGCAGTATTTTGCCCAAATCTTTGAGGGAAAAATAAGGATGTGCATTATACATGACAAAATACGATGCTATGTCTTGTCCAGTGCCTGATGCATAATACGCACTCAAAATACTTGTGGACTGGAGGACAACTTTTTAAAACTTATACAGTTTTATACAAAAATTCTCCTCTTGGCTGGGAGAATACATTTTAGTCAGAACATACGAAATCCACACCCAAATAACTCCCTCTTGCTGCTCCCCATGGTCCTGGCTCCCTCCACACCCAGCCCCTGGCACCCACTCATCTTTCTCTGTCACTGTAGTTGAGTCTATTCAAGAGCCATTTAAAGCCCCAGCCGGGTAGCTGGTTGGTTAGAGCTGGTCCCCACAGACCAAGGTTGTGGATTCCAATCTGGTCAGGGCACATGAAAGAAGCGACCAATAAATGTATAAATAAGCGAAACATCAAATTGATGTTTGCCTCTCCCTTTCTCTTTCTCTAAAAATCAATTAAAAAAAAAACTATTTCCTCACGGAACCGCAATAATTACCAGTTCCTGAGGGATATCGTCTCAGCGGGCTCCAATTTGGCTGCCCGAATTCTCAAAAAGCAAATACCATGATCGCGCCTAAAATATTTAACGCGTCCAAATCATGAGGTCTCGTCCTGAAGTGTGTTAGAGGCTCTCAGATGGACCAGAGACCAGAGGCGGGAACACACGCGGGACGCGCCAGAACAGACTCCGACGTGGCGCCCTCAGCAGCCCTCAGGACTCGCGAGGCGGAGCCTTACCCTGGCCCCACCTCCCACCTCGCCCCGCCCCGCCCCTTACAGGCAGCCCTCCTCTGATTGGCCCGCGCGGGCACACCCTGACACCAGACCAAGCAAGCACAGTGCCCCCCACCCTAGAGCCCGCGCGGACTCCCGAGTGCTCTGGACTTTCGGTCCGTGGGAGGCCAGGAAGAACCCCAACCCCGTGCTACCCGCCCTATTTGGCTCGAGTGGCCGCTGAGTGGGGAGCGCACAGGCCGAGTCTGCCTCCATCACCTCGTGTCCGCTCCCCATCTCTCCGAGTCTCCGAGAAGCCCACCTAACGGCCATGGGCGCACCCTGGCGCAGGGTGCACCCGCTTCTGGGGCTGCTGCTGCTGATACCCGGTACGTGCAAGCGGGGAGACCGACAGGCTGAGTCCCAGGAGGGGACGCGGGGGTCCGAGGGGCTGGAGCGCGGCCCCGGAGTCGGGGATCGCACCCGCGCGCCCTCCCTCCGGCAGGAGGCGAGCTGGGTGGGGCACCCGTTTCCCCTCCACGCACTGCCTCCTGAGGCCTCTGCTCCAAGTACAGTCCGTAGACTCACGCCTGGGGCGTCGGCTCCATTGTCTGCCTCCCAAATGGGGAAACTGATGCCAGAGAGGTAAAGACTTGAAGATCCCCTGGGGAAAGAGGGCAATCGTTTCGGGCCGCGGGGCCAAGCGTGTGCGCCAGCCTCCCCTCCAGTTGTCTCTCCGTGCTCCACAACGCGCGAGCCCCCCTCCTCAGCCGGGTTAGGGAGTAGGAGCTCTGACCCATCGTCAGAAGTCACTGGCCTGTGAGAGCCGTTTGTGCCAAGAGGTGAGGGTTTGGCAGGGTTACAGGGGGACCTGCTGGGAGAAGCCACGTGGCTGTGCACTTTGATCTGCCTCCTGGGTGCTGAGGCCCCCACTGCTGAGAGATCCTTGCTCTCCCTGCAGTTCCTGCCTGTGGCCCCCCCTTTTTTATTTTGGGGAGCGGGAAGGGAGCAAGCACATCCCACTGTAAGACCCAAAGAAGTTGGGACTTCACCAGGGACTCCCCTCACCCCCTCCCAAGATCACAAGTGGGAAGCAGCAAACAGCTGACTTAAGATGCCTGGGGTGGAGAGGGGTCTCCAAGGCTTTCAGAGAAATTAGGGTATCTGATAAGGATCTGAAGACAGCATCAGGAGGAAACCCAAGCCATGCTCTGAGACTGATGGAGCTGGGTAGGCACCCAGCTTCCAAGAGGGTGGGCAGCCACTCCCTGACAGGGACCTGGGTGAAATGAAGGAGAGCCCCAGGCCTGGCTGCAGTCTCCTACTTGGAGGCTGGGAGGCAAAACACCTGTCCTGGGGGTGGCCCTGGGTGGCCCTGCCCCTGTGGTGGACTAGTCATCTGCATCATGGAGGCAGCAAATGGCTGTGCCTGTGTAGACTACACACCTGCCCACTGTAATAGTGAAGACAGGAGAGTTCCTCAGTCTGGACCATGTGCTAGCACCGGGCTGCTCATGACAGCACTGGGACGTGGGCACGTTTATAGTCATTGCTTTTACAGATAAAGAAGCTGAGGTTCAGAGAGGCTAAGCCACTTGCCTAGCTAAGCTCACACAGGCTTTGCACCAGATCGCTCCAAATGCCGAGCCAGGCTTATATCCACTGTGCTTCTCACTGAGTGTGTGTGACCTGATGGAATCCCTATCCCACCTGGGCCTCAGTCTCCCAACCTGTAATTGGAAGGAGCGAAACCAATCAGAAAGTCTGGAGTTCCACAGAGCTCCTTGAGGGAGGAAAGGAGGCTGAGGTGGGTGGGTGTCCCTGGGGAGGGCACAGGGTCTGACCCGGCTACTCTCCCCAGTGGCCAGCAGCTCCGAGGCCGAGCACCGTCTGTTTGAGCGGCTGTTTGAAGATTACAATGAGATCATCCGGCCTGTGGCCAATGTGTCTGACCCTGTCATCATCCAGTTTGAAGTGTCCATGTCTCAGCTGGTGAAGGTGGTAAGTGCTGGGGCCACAAGCTGTGGCCGTGGGGAATGGGGCTTCTTGAAGAGGATTTCCCAGAGCCTAGTTTTTGTACTGCATGCATTTACTTCAATCTACCTTTCCAGGATGAAGTAAACCAAATCATGGAGACCAACCTGTGGCTCAAGCAAGTAAGCGACCAGGGCCTGAGCCCTGCTGCCCCCTGGTGGTGACTGTTCTATTTGCTTCCAGGAATCAAGAAGGACCCAAAGCCCAAGCTGGGGCCTTCATTTCTGTAGACCCAGACTGGGGTCCACCAACACACTGGTCTGTTTCTTCTTGGGCTTGGGTCCCAAGGTTCCCCCAGGAAGGACTGCAGAGCCCAGTCCCTCCAGTCACAGATTACAGACTGCAGCTTGGAGGGAGAAGCCTTCTCCACCATCACACAATATAATGGGACAGACCTGGGCCTGGAGTCCTGGCCCCCAATTCTAGGGTGGGACCACCTCCTCCCCTATCTCTTACCGAAGACTCATCCTTAAGTCAGAATCAGATGCTGGAGTCATCATTGCTAGGGTGGGGGCAGGGGCTCTGGATTTCTTCCTGTTCAGATTGAGGCCAAAGAAATTATCTTCCAGCATCCTCCCCAGGGAGTCCCTCCAAGGCCTGGACAAATGAATTACCGGCCTGATGGTGACCCTTGCACCAGCCCAGCCAAATGAGTGCTCAGCTCATGAGCCTTCCTCCAGGAGGCTGGAAAGCCAGGGGGGCACAGTGCCTGCTTGGTGCTGCAGAGCACACAATCCCCCAGGCTGCAGCCTCACCTCTCCCCTCAGAGACTTAGGACACAGATCTGCCAGCCTCTGCACCCAAACCCTACTTGGGTCCTGATGAGATCATGGCTCCTTTCCCAAAACCCTTCAGAGGTCAACCCAGTCAATCTGGAGGTAGAAGAGGGCTCTGTGATTAGCACCCTGTTTGGGGGCTTGGTGGGGAACATGTCTGGGGAAGCTCCTGGAGAGCTGTTTCAGGGATATAAACAGCATGAGCTTCAGGAATGGACCTGGACGTGGCACTACAGGTGGCCAGACTGGTCCTCGTGGGACTGATGTGGGGGCTGCCTTGCCTACAGTCACACAGCAGTGGCCCCGGGAAAGCCAGGACTCGGACTGCACACAGCCCTGTGCCTCCCCAACTTGCACCCACACAAGACTCCAGGCCCGTGTGGTCTGCAGCACAGAGCCGGCTCCGTGGCACGCAGCAGGGGTGGGAATTCACCAAGATGGGTGGTGTCAAAAGAACAAAGCCACACTGGTCTTTCTGCTGCCTCTTCCCCCAGATCTGGAATGACTACAAGCTGAAGTGGAACCCCTCTGACTACGACGGGGCGGAGTTCCTGCGTGTCCCTGCACAGAAGATCTGGAAGCCCGACATTGTACTCTATAACAAGTAAGGGTATCGGCTTCACCCTCTTGGGTGGCCCGGTCTCCCTCAGATCTTTTCCCACAGGGCTTCATTCAGTGGTTCATACTACAGGCATTTATTGAGCACCAACTGTACGCCAGCTGCTGGAGATGCAGTGGTGCACAGAACAGACACAACCCCTGGCTCCAGGAAAGACAGGCCTGAGTTATAATATCCACATGTGCAAGTACAGACTACAGTGACGGCCACAAAGAAGAGAAACACATTGCAGGGTGGGAGGGGAACCCTGCCCTGTGGCCCTTCCTAGGACTGACCTTCCCTGTACATCAGGTCCCAGTGGGCCCCATGAGGTGAGACCTCAGGACAGCAGTGTTCTTCTGCACACCTGGTGATTCTGCTCTGCCCCGCACGACCCTCTCCACCACCTCCCCACCCACTCCAGGAGCCTCTGAGGTTCCTCTTCAGCCATCTGAACTTGCACACCATGGCACCTCTCTGTTTTACAAAGCTGACACTCCCCACACTTAGCTCTGTTATTAGGCAACATAAATTTTAACTGATATTTTACAGTATGTGTTAGTTCTTGGGTACTGGAAAACATTTTTTCACCTGTGCTTTATCTCTAGTTATAAAATTTTAGCCATTAAGCATTTTTCAGTATAACACTTCATATAGATTTAGTCTAATCTGATTTTAATGAAGAAAAGCATTCTGTGATTGGGTTTTTATGCTGTATTAGTACAATTAACATATTTTGAAATTAGTATTAGGAATGCAGAAGCTATGTTTTTAGCTGAATCCCACTTCTGGTCACTGGCTAAATGAAGGGGAATCTTTAACCACCCCAGAAATGGTCCATGTTTTATTTACTGTCCCCGCCCAAAAAAAACAGCTTTCATGATTATGACTCTTTCATGCAATTTGTATTTGTCAATTGGTCCCTGGAGAGCGGGGACACAAGAAACTTGGCTGGTTTGCAGAGTGTGAGCTGTCCGGTCCAAAGGCTCCAAGGGAGTCAAGCAGGGTGTGAAAAAGTTTTGCTAACCTCAATTAACAACAGGGGCAATATTTTTAATCTCATGATTTAAGTATTACAACTGTTTTCTTCCTGGAAATCTTGGGTGAACTTCAAACTTTAGGAAGTATGGTTGTAACAATACTGAGAGACATGGCGAGGTGCTTGAAATTGGATTTGGGAGAAGCAGATATCGTAAGGAATTTCCTTAGAATCTGAAACTGAAAATTATATTGAGAGAAATTCATCCAGCCCCACTCTGATAGTCAGAATTTCAGGATTGGTCCTCTGTTGATGGTTTCTCATCAATTCAACCCTAGAAACACCTTCGACCTTCTTATGCCAAAGTTTCTCCTATGAGCTTTGATTTTCTAAAATTCAATCTCTAACAGAATCCTCAGAAAGTGCTCACAATTTACCCTAAGTCCCCACAAGTTCTTAACTTATCACAGTCTTTTTAGATAATATTTTTAGGTGACTTACCTGACTAGAACATTCTCGGCTTTTTTTTTCCTTCCATGAAAATCTTAAAAATGCTGAGTTACATCCTGGTGTCACTGTCAAAATCTGATACCAGTCTAATGTTCTTGTTTTTGTAAAATTGGGTGACTTTTGGGAAAGGGGACACTGTTAGTAAGTGTCCCAGGACCCCAGATGCAAACCAGGACTGCCCTAGACAAACTGGGATATATGGTTGGCTTACTTGTAAGTGGGCTGTTCTTTCCACTCGTCTAACCAAGAGATACCTTCCCTTTGTTTTACTCTACCATGCACTTAAGAAGCCTTCTTTTATTCTAGAAGGAAGAAGAAACATGGGGAGACAGTGGGGCAAGGTAGGGAAACAGAAGGTGTGAAGGAACCTCTTATCAGTTTGAAAGACGGAATCAACTTACATGGTTATTTTAAAGCAGTGCTGGGAAAAGTGGGAAGTGTGGTGAGTGGTGGAGATGGGGTCTGGGAACAAACCCATCTGACAGGGTTCAGTTCAAGGGGCTCCCGTGTGGTATCACACACATGGTGTGCACAGGTGGGGCGCCCAATGGAGACTGAATGAGGAGGCACTCATGAGGTCCAAACCACAGGAGCAGAGGGTGGAAAATATCCCCAAAGGTCGCCTGCCTTTAGGATGACAACTTTCATCCTGTTTCTTTACTTAAAGGGAAAATTTTCTGGCATTTGGGGTGTCTCAGTAAAAAGTATTGTATGTGGTAGGATGAACCAGCAATATCTTCACATGATGTGTGTGTCAGATTGTGTGTGTGTGTGGCGGGGGAGGAGGGGTTCCTGGGCCTCAGTGTCCGCATTGGTACATGGGGTGGTGAAACAGGTGACTTTTCACTGCACTCAGAGCCCTCACATTCCAGTGTAAGAATCATTGCTTAGCATTTACCTGCTATAGTGCATGACAGCTGGACTGGAGACCACATTGCAATGACCATGGGAATCCTCATTGTCTCTGCAGTGCAGTTGGGGATTTCCAGGTGGACGACAAGACCAAAGCTCTGCTCAAGTACACGGGGGAAGTGACTTGGATTCCTCCGGCCATCTTTAAGAGCTCGTGCAAAATCGATGTGACCTACTTCCCATTTGATTACCAGAACTGCACCATGAAGTTCGGGTCCTGGTCCTATGACAAGGCGAAAATCGACCTGGTCCTCATCGGCTCCTCCATGAACCTCAAGGACTACTGGGAGAGTGGCGAATGGGCCATCATCCGAGCCCCAGGCTACAAGCACGACATCAAGTACAACTGCTGTGAGGAGATCTACCCGGACATCACGTACTCGCTCTACATCCGGCGCCTGCCGCTCTTCTATACCATTAACCTCATCATCCCCTGCTTGCTCATCTCCTTCCTCACCGTGCTCGTCTTCTACCTACCCTCCGACTGCGGCGAGAAGGTGACTCTCTGCATCTCAGTCCTCCTCTCCTTGACCGTCTTCCTCCTGGTGATCACCGAGACCATCCCCTCTACCTCACTGGTCATCCCCTTGATTGGCGAGTACCTTCTGTTCACCATGATCTTTGTCACTTTGTCCATCGTCATCACCGTCTTCGTGCTCAATGTGCACTACAGGACCCCCACCACACACACGATGCCCATGTGGGTGAAGACCATATTCTTGACCTTGCTTCCCAGGGTCATGTTCATGACCAGGCCGGCAGGCAATGAGGGCGACACACCGAGGCCAAGACCAGTCCACAGCACTGAGCTCTCCAGCCTGAACTGCTTCAGCCGCACAGGGTCCAAGGGCTGCAAGGAAGACCAGCCCTGCCCGGATGGGCTGTGCGGGTACTGCCACCACCACAGGACAAAGATCTCCAACTTCACCGCGAACCTCACAAGAAGCTCCAGCACTGAATCTGTCGATGCCGTGCTCTCACTTTCTGTTCTGTCACCAGAAATCAAAGAAGCCATCCAAAGTGTCAAATACATTGCTGAAAATATGAAAGCACAAAATGAAGCCAAAGAGGTAAGATATCACATCGGTCATTCATTCACTCAACAAGGCCGAGGCATGTGGCTGGCGTAGGGAATTAGACTCTGGAGTCAGCAGCCTGTGTCCAGACCAGCTCCTCCGTGACCAGTTCCATGTTGCCTCTGCTCTCTGAGCCTGTCTTCTCATCTGTAAGATGGGGTGACAGAGTTCATGAGTGTATGGTGCCCTGAATTAGCCACTGGGCTGCCAGCACTCTGGGCCAGGAGAGGGAGTCAGGAGCTTATGCTAGCTTACCGTTTTGCCTAAACTCATGTACCTGATATTCATCGTTAGTCCCAAAGCTTCCAGAGAATGGCCACTATCATTGCACCTTAAAGACTTTGACAGTTAAATGGAACAGTAATTGTGACCCAGCTTTTTGCAGCATTGCTTGTATTCATGTATGAGACCCAAGTGCCATCTGTCTTTACCAGACTAAACCCTGTACTTGCAGTCAGAGGGAGATTTTCCCTTGCATAATGGACATTGTTAAATAAGCATTAGCGTAAACAGATATTACTCATTAAGAATCCTGTGTCAGGCACATCCATTCATTTAATCCTTGTAATATCCCTATGTGGTAGGTACTGTTCTTATGCCCATTTTATAGATGAGGAAACTGAGGCTAAGAAAGATCACATAACTTACCCAGAACTCATAACTAGCAAGGAGTGGAGCTGGGATTGTAATCAGTCTGTCTCCAATCATTTGCTTCCGCATCCCCTCTCCCAGGCCTGAGGATGTTCACCCAGCAAAGACTGGGAGGGAATCGCAGGGCCTACTGTGTATTGGAAGCACTTACAAATCAGAATCTGAGGAATTCAAATATATTGCCTTGTGGCAAATACAGTGTCATTCCAATTTTACTTGTGACTCCTTAGTGTCATCAAGGGGACACATTTATTCCAGCTCATCATGGTGAAACCCATTCTGTCTCCCAGTCTCATTTTGGTCAATTAAATTACTGCATCCATGGTGCCTCGTTGTCATGCAATTATTTCTTTCAAATTAGTTGATTCATGGGTTCTCTCTTCTCAATTCAATTACGGTTCCGCTGCTGTCAGAGTTGTCTGGGAGGACAATGAATGTACAGTCCCCTTCTCATTTCCAGCATCGGTCGAAGCCTTATTGTACACACTGAGTCCCGCTCTTTCTTCCATATTTTACTTTGCTATCAGCAACTATTTCTCATTTTCAGCCTGTTCTATAATCATACAGAACCCCATAATTTGGACTGGTAGCCTGGTCATTTGGGCATTTCTGGGGCAGAGGGCAGAGGGACAAAGGGAGAGTAATGATGGAATTGCCCTGACATACTGATCTCATTTTGGCTGTTGAAAGGAAATTATATCTAAAACTGGGTAAGAACTCGTACTTTGGAACAGTGGTAAGTGATGCTGGATAGTATTTGCTATTCCAACAAAGGCCCAGGATCCTCCACAGAGGTGGAAGGCAACTAACTGGCTTTACTAACTATAAATTGGAATTCAGCCCTGATGGGTGTAGCTCAATGAATTGAGCACTGGCCTATAAAGTGAAAGGTCTCCAGTTTGATTCCCAGCCAGGGCACATGCCTAGGTTGCAGGCCAGGTCCCTGGTTGGGGGTTGGAGGCATGGTTGGGGGCATGCAAGAGGCAATCAACCTATGTTTCTCTTGCACATTGATGTTTCCCTCCCTCTCTTTCTCCCTTCCTTCACTTCTCTCTAAAAATAAATAAATAAAATCATTTTAAAAAATTGGAATTCTAGTTAGAAAAAATAGGTTACATACACATTAAGAAATTTCTGATTTAAAGCAACACAAGGGGGTGGAGGGTATAAGGCAACTAAATGGTAATGGAAAAAATACAATAAAGATTTAATTTAAAAAAATAAAGCTACATGACAAATGTTTTATACTATTTCTCTAGTGCCTAAAGAGAAATGGGAATGGCGCATTTCCTCAGACTACATCGATGGGAAAAATGGTTCCTTACATTTCAGCGGGAACAGCTGCAATGTATTTATTAAATGTTCAGGAGTGAAAATACATTCACACTGTCTTCTCCTTCCTGCTTTGTTTTTTCCTCTTTCGTGATTTTTGTTCTCATTTTTCAGATTCAAGACGACTGGAAGTATGTAGCCATGGTGATCGACCGTATTTTCCTGTGGGTGTTCATCCTGGTCTGCATTTTAGGGACGGCTGGGCTGTTTCTGCAGCCCCTGATGGCCAGGGACGATGCCTAAGCACTAACCCTGGGGCACACTGGGTGGGAGCTCTTTGTCTTTAAATTGCAGTGAAACACACTTAACCTGAAATTTACCATCTGAGGCATTTTTACATTCACAGTTCAGTGATATTAAATACATTTTCATTACTGTGCAACCATCAGCACTATCCATTCCTATAACTCTTTGCATCTTGTCAAATTGAAACTATACACCCATTAAATAACTCCTTATTTCCCCTCCCCCAGCCTCTGGCAACCACCATTCTACTTTTTGTGTCTGAGTTTGATTAATAGATATTTTATACACATGGAATCATATAGTATTTTTCTTTTTGTGACTGTTTCATTCAGCATAATATCCTCAGGGTGCATCTACGTTGTAGCATAACACAGAATTTCCTTCCTTTTTAAGGCTTAATTGTATTCCATTGTCTGTAGAGACACATTTTCCCATTCATTCATCTACCGATGGACACTTGAGTTGTTCCCCTCCTATTGTGGATAATCTGTTGTGAACATGGGTGTACAAATATCTCTTTAAGACCCCACTTTCACTTCTTCTGGATGTATGATAATACTATCTTTAATTTCTTGAGGATACTGTTTCCATCGTGGCTGTAGCATTTCACATTCCCACCAACAGTGCACAAGAGTTCCATTTTCTTCACATCCTTGCAAACACTTTTCTGGTTTTTTGATAGTAGCCATCCTGATGGGGGCAAGGTGGTATCTCATTATACTTTTAATTTGTATTCTCCTAATTAGTAATATTGAGCATCTTATCATGTGCTTATTGGCAATTTGTAGATCTTCTTTGGAGAAATGTCTATTTCAGTCCTTTGCTCATTTTTTAATCAGGTTGTTTGTTTTTTTCTGTTGTTACATTTTAGGTCCGTATATATTCTGTATATTAATCCCTTATTAGATATGTGATTTGCAAGTATTTTCTTCCATTCTGTGGGTTGCCTCCTTACTCTGTTGATACGATTCATCTCTGGTTATGATCATCTTGAGGAAATCTGGTTCATTGGTAGCGGTTTGAATCAAGTCATTAGTAATTGCAGCACGATGGCCCTTCTGCTCTGGTAGCAGAAGCTGCAGAACAAATTTGCCACGACACATTTCATGCCAAGATCCTGCATCTAAATCTCAGACACACCAGTTCTTGGAACCCCGAGGTCAGCTTCTGGTTCTCACACTGTCAGTCGCCAATCTCTGTCAATTGCTGCCTGTACACATTCAACATTCTCAGGTGTTCTGCTTGTTGCAGGCCTTCCAGAACATTAACCACTTTCAACAGATTCATGACCATCTTTGAAGCATTTGTACTACAGTTTTATTTGTGCTACACTGATTGCATCCTTCCCGGAAGCCTTCTGAATCACCCAAATAGTTTCCACAGAGGAACGTTCAAGCTTAACACAAAATCTGATGCAGATTCATTGCTCTACTTGCTCAGTCATTTTGAACATGACAGCCACACAGTATACATGTTTATCCAATGGCATCTACTGTCCCCACTGACTAGTATAGTGAAGTTGTCATTGTTCACACATGCACATTCCAGTCCACTCTCTTTGCTTACCAGGTTACATCAATGTAGCACAAACATTCTTGATGGCTGGACTTTTCCTAGACAGGCCTGGTGGGACATTTTCTTGACAGACGTCATACATGCTGAAATAGCTAACAGGCAATGTAAATGAATGAACAAAACCTGACTTTCACTTATTAAATGGAATTAAACGCCTACCTACAAGAAAAATCAGATTCAAGTATTCACTTGAATTCAGGTGGATAACATACCATAAACAAATAAGACATTTGTTTTCTCAAGAACTAAAAGTTCTAGACCAAGTACAAAAGTTCTATCAGTGTATTCTTCTTGGTCATAGCTAATTCAGGAACATTTAGAGATGAAATTTAACTTGCTTACCTGTGACCCATGATACTATACTGCACAAGTAGTAACAGGCTCAGACTACATTACTCCTAAGGGTCATTGCAACTCTCAGATTCTAGTATTGTAAATGTTGGAATGAAAGAGATAAAATGGAAACTTCACAGATACATAATACGTTTGATGTGCTCATACCATATTAGACTACCATCTTTAATTTCGGAAGATCATTTTCTCACAGAACAATTTAGTAGTATCCATTAACATGTTTTTAAAATGGGATTCACTTAATTGCTATGGACGCTTCTAAAATGAAGGATGAAGAAATGTTACCACAATTTGTATAGAAGATGGTTCTACTTATTGTAGAAAATGTGGACAGGGGATTGAAATTAATGTTAAAGATATGCCACCACATGTCCACAGGAGCAGTCTGTTGTATGATTTCACAACAAAGTGAGCTGTGAAAATAACATAATAATTATTCAGTTTAAGCATCTGAAGAATAAAGTAGGACTTAAAGGAGTTCCCAATTGCCATTTTTTACTTTTTATTTAATTTTGGTTATAGAAATCAGCATCATATTCAATCATTATCATACTAAGTAGTCAGCTTACCTAACGTAGCAGTATAACATTGTACTACAGACTAAATGTTCCCCAGTAGATATGGGACAGAAAGAATTTAAAAATGTGTACCTTTACCAAACACAGGAAAAGTTTTGAAATTCATCTTCAAAAACAACAGGAATTTTCCAATGCATTAAAATATGAACTTTGCTGTTGATTACTAATATTACAAATTACAAAGTATTATTAGCCAGGATAAAAACATTAGAGTTTTACTAGTACAGGTCAGATAATATTTTCCTGCTTTTTTTAGAAGACCAAATGGTACTCAGTTAGTTATTATTTTACTCATGCAGATGGGCCATCTATTAAGATAAACTGATATGAGCAACTGTAATTCTGTTAAAGCTTGCATGAAATTTGAAACACAATTGACATTTTCAGAAGTCTACAGGTATGATAAGGTATATATGCGTTTTGGTAACTGAATTCCTACCACAACTCCTAGGGAAGCATCACTTAACTGCATTTCCAATTTGAACAGGAATTGTTATATTTGCCCATTTATAAATCACAGGAACAAAAAGCCCAAGAGAGCCAACTACTGAAACCAGAAGAAAAGTCCACAGAAATAGCCGATCCAGAACCTGGGCTATGAACTTCCAATCTTCAACAACCTGTTGCAAAATCAAAACAAAAAACCCACATTAAACACATAATTTAACATTGTGTAGTTATTGTAAGATATAACACACTGAATTAAAGCCAAATCAGTTTGTGACTTGTGACACCCACTGCTGCCTGGAAACTGGAAGCGACCCTAAGCTTGGAGCTCAGGGACAAATCCCACCCTCACCATTAGAACAGGGCCCCTGTGAACGCTCCCAGACATGCCACAGTGTCTTTTACTCATCAGTGTGTAGTATTTCACAAGTGGCTATTTTGATAATTTTTTAAAAAAATTTGAATATTATACTACTTGATTACTTTGTCATAAACAAAAAAATCTCTTCTGTTCTTAATACATGCAATTATTTCTATTCCTGATTCTTGCCCAGCAGTGTTACTTATTTTAATTTTTAAGGAAACCCAGCCCGATGTTAACTTCATGACAAATTAAAAGTCAACTCAGAATAATAGCTCCTCAATTTAATCTTCCCCACCCCTTACCTGCTTGGTTTAGTTTCAAATTTCCTAGGGCCATTTGAGTCCAAGGTCATGAGGACAAGATCTGCTGCCAGGCAGCTCACACCCTCCCTGTTTTTGCAGCCTAAGTGGGCAGCTGGCTCAGCAGGTGTGAGTGGCCCAGGAAGGGCAGACTGAGACCAGCCTCAAAGCATGTGACAGGATTATCTTTATTCTTTAGAATATTAGAACAGTCAGCACAACACTAAGTTTTCTTTTAAAAATATTTTATTTATTTTTAGAGAGGGGAGGGAGGGAGGAAGAGAGGGAGTGAAACATCAATGTGTGGTTGCCTCTTGCATACCCTCTACTGGGGATCTGGCTTGCAACCCAGGCATGTGCCCTGAGTGGGAATTGAACCAGCAACCTTTTGTTGCACAGGCCTGTACTCAGTCCACTGAGCCACACCAGCCAGGGCTACATTTTCTTTTAAATCATCCAAGATGCCCAGTGGGATCTGAGAAGTGGGATGTGTACAGGTGCCCCATTTTGTGGGTGTTTTAACTGGCACAGATTGTAGTAAGGGTCTCTTATAGAATGTACACCATTTCTGGTCCTCAGTCTATGCTTAGTCTAGAAGGGTCATGACCTGCGTTTGTAATACGACATGTCACAGACCTCACGGACATCGTTCTCCTTCATGACATGTCTTGTAATATATCGAATAGAATCAAGTGCAGTTTCCAATGTGTTTCTGGAAGATTTTGGTCCACTACTCCTCTCAGTTTCCTCCTTCTGGGTGAAGTACCTATCTACATGGCTTCTCATGCAGAGCAGTCTTGGAAGCTTGTGGAGAAATATCTTGCGGACCCATGGAGCCATAGCGGTGTGTGTTGAGGGAGAACGATGATGAATATTGATGGCAAAGACCGTCACCATAATTGACAGAGTCACAAAAATCATGGTAAACACCAGATACTCTCCAATTAGAGGTATTACTTTTGAAGAGGAGGGTATGATCTCTTCAATAACCAGAAGGAAGACAGTCAGAGAGACAAGTACTGAAGTGCAGAGGCAAATCTTCTCACCTTCATTTGAAGGAAGATAGAAGACAAGTACAGTTAAAAATGAGAGCCCAATACAGGGGATAATGAGGAACAAGGTATAAAAGAGAGGCAGACGCTTAATCACAAACGAGTACGTGACATATGGGTACCAGCAACAGCTGTCAGTTCTGTTCCCTTTGCTTCCCGTTGCACTTACGATCTCCCACTCTCCATTATCAAAAAAATCCCTCTTGTCTACCTCTTGGTCTTCTAGAATTATGTCCACCTGTGATCCATCATAAGTCCAAGAACCAAACTTCATGGAGCAGTTCTGGAGATCAAATGGGAAAAATGTGACGTCTATGGTACAGGAACTTTTGTAGTTTGCTGGTGGGGTCCAGGTAACGGTGCCATCGTACCTGACGACGGTTTTCGTGCTGGCCCCTTCAAAATGCCCGTCTGCACTGAAACACACACACACAATAACAATGTGGGAGCTAAACAACACAAGCGCATATCTTACCAGCCTAATATAAAAGACAGCCTGTATTAGAGTATGGAATACTCTTTAAATTGTTACACTGGAGATGTGCCTGATTGTGCAGGGACTCTGCTTTAAGAACATCTTAAACATCTACACCAGGACTGACAGATCTACAACTCACAGAATCCCGCCATTTTGTGTTGAAAAGATTTCACTTTACACACAAAATAAATCAGGCTATTTATATAACGGACATGCCCAGAGCCAGAACCTGAATGCTGGATTCCTCGTACAGCACCCTTCCCTCCAGGACAAACGCCAGAAGCTGGCATGTTGACGGGAAAGCGCAGGAGCACCAAGCTGGCCACACGCTGACAAACAGTGGTGCCTCCCCCACTGGGCTGGGTGAACTCACATTCTGGAAAAAGTAGCAGGAAACTGCCCACCAACATAAGATGTCTTTGAAATATTCTGTATTTTAAAATTCATGTGACTTTTACAAACTACTCTGTAATATATCTATGCTTAATGTAAAAATGTTTTCAATGACTTAAAGAAAAAGGGTGCTCCAGGAAGCTGCACCATGCTACCTTACACTCGGTTTGCTCTTTACATATTGAGAAGTGTGGAGGTAAAAGTTTTAAAAGACTAAAGGTATTTTTGCACAGCATGTGCTTTGTCTTTGTGCCAAATGCCTTCTTGCAAAGAATACAAAGTACATGAGGACAAGCACAGATTCCCAGGTGTGCCCCGGAATGCTCCTAGAAAAATGGTACCCAGAGTCACCCTCTCCACAAATTAAAAACTACCCTCGAACACATCGAGGGAGGGTGCCTGTGAAGCTGTGTTAGCATTCCTCGCCATGGGATAATTACAATCACTATTTAAGAAAAACTAGAAGGATGCACATTTAAACATAAAGTATGACCTGGACTATTAGAAAAACATATGAAAAGAGCTGGGAGGCAGTCTGCCAAGCACAGAGCCTGGTACATAAGAGGGTAAATGGGGCTGTCAGAATTCCTTTGTGAGAACCCTGCCCTGCCACCCTTGGCCTGTGTGATCTCGGACAAGGTATGACCATCCCTGGCATCTGTTTCCTCACCTGTCAAATGGATGTAATGGCGCCCAGCTTGGGAAGGTCCTGACACACTTGCACAAACCCTGACACACTTGCACAAATGACACACACAGCACTGAGCTCGTCACCAGGCACAGTTGAGCTCAGGGCACATGTGATTCAGGTCGGCGCTGGATGACAGGACCAATTACCGCCTCTCCCCCTGCCTCCTTACACCGTTCTAGACTCCCCTGATGTTCTACAGATTTTAGAAATCAGAGAACACTTTTATGATCAGAAAAGAATGCACACATACAGAGAAAGGAGAAGATCCACAGAACCTATCTGAAACTAAAGAATCGAAGTAAGATCAAATCATTTGACTTTATAGCTAAATGATTTTCAAAAGGAAGAAAACACCACTAGTGCCTAGTAGACATACAAGTGTTTCCTTTTGAAACATTAAATGGCATTTTGAACATAACTTACTTATCAAACAACACGATGTCTGGGGTCCAGAGAGAGTCTGAAGGGACATGTATGACCCTGATCCCTCCATAGTCGTCGGGGTCCCACCTGAGCTTTACATCTCTCCATTCCTTCGGGACAAACAGAGCAGCCTCAGTTTCAACGACATCCATAATCAAAAGTACTGAAAACTGTACTATTTTTGACAAGTGCAGAAATTTTAGACATGAGATCATGTCTTCTCTCCACGGAGAAGGCCCACCTCATCTTTGTGGGCACTGGCGCCTTCCTGTCCCTTTGTGCAGTGGCTCTATGCAGGGTCCCCATGAGACACAGTGAGCCCCAGGCTGAGCGACTCACGGCTCTGCCCAGCACCCTCCTCCAACTACTAGCCATGACCCGGAGTGGCAGCCGTGGGCATCTGTGGTCCAGGGTCAAGGGAAACATTCTTTTTTTCAGATCGGCCCAAATCGACCACACAAAGAGCTGCTGCATTTATCACACGTTCCACATATTGAAACACCCTGTCCAACCTCCACATGGTAACAACGATGTGATCACATCAAGTGGAGACTTGCACCCCGAGAAAAGCACACGTGCCTTTTAGGAGTCAGGGGTTAGGGAACACATGCATGATGGTCCAGAAAGAAAAAAAAAAAAGAAGAAGTCCTTTACATAAAAGGGACGAGGTACATGGAAATAATCCATCATTGCCTATTCCCATGTTTGTAAAGGCCAAAGGCTTTGAGTGGCCAGCCTGCCAGTGTCCCCCTGACCTCATCTCCTGCCCTCCTGCCCAGGGCTCTCTCACTGCTAGCCACACAAGCCTCCTTGCTGCTCCATAAACACACAGGCGAATGCCAGCCTCAGGGCCTTTGCACTTGTGAGTCCCCCTGCCTGACACCCTTCCCCAGACAGTCCCGTGGCTTCTTCTCCTCCTGCAAGCCTTTGTTCAAACCTTACCTTCTCAGTGGTCCCTTCCCAGGCCATCCTATTGAAAAATACAGACCGGGGAGTATTTTTCCCCAAGCTTATCAACCTCTGAGGTACTTACAACTTACAATTTTTCCCCCCACTGGAATGAAGTTGTGCGAGGACAGAACTTTTGTCTGTTTTATTCGCTGCTCGTTCCCTAGAGTCTGCCACTAAAACAATATCAACTGAGTAAACTCAAGAGCTCCATGCACCTCGCCCGTCCGCATCCTGCCGGTCCACCCAGACCGGAGCCTCACATATGTCCCTTTGTGCTGCAGACTCTGAAATCCTAGCAGTGCCTCACTAGTTTGGTGGCCTTTGAACTGTATACATACCTGTTTCAGCCAGACATTTGTTGTCATTAACTGATTTTTCTCATCCTAGAAAACAAAAATCTAAATAAGGCTGATTGTTCCAGTTACACAAACAATAATTCTTTAAAAATTGATTTTTTTCATTTTTATAAACACTCCTCCCCATACAGTTCCTGCATTCTGTTCATCAGTCCAGCTCTCCAGAAAAGCAGGGTCTTTTTTCTAGTCTAATTTCATAGTATTCCTTTCAGCATACTCTGTATCTCAGATAAACTGCCCTAAAATATACCACTGCCTTTTTCAGATTTAACATTCATCGTCTCAACCACTACATGCCCTCAAATCTAAGACACAATGCTCTCTAATAAATAAGCAGTGTTACTTCATGTGCCTAGCACTAAGAGAGAGCCCAGTTGACAATGACTTGTGAACTGCCACTGATTGTAAGAGGCACCTTGATTTCAGAGGAGCTAAAATGGAGGAAAGTGTGCATCTTGGCGACGTAAGAGTTTCAGGGCATTCCTGAGTGACTGCAACATCATTATTTGCCTCTGTGGAGGGGCAGATCTGAATCTCTGTGAAGCTGCTATGTAGCAATCATACTGAGGCCACAGCCTCGGGGCAGCATCCTGAAGCTTGTACACCCTACATTTCTAGAGTACCTGGGGTCCCTACAGTCAGTGCGGGGAGAGGACGGAAGTATAAATAGCGTAGCAGACTGCAGGGCACGCATCCCCTGTCCTGTTCCAACAGCAAGTGAATGACCCAGAAGGAAGAAGGAGGCCTGGGAAGACCACATGGCCATCCTGTACACCGAGGTTCCACAGAGCAACTGCACCTACACAGGAGTGTGAAATTGAACACACAATGACATGCACACCTACCACATCCACCAGCTGAGATATTGCAAGGCCAAACTTTATTCTTATTTTGTCATTCAGGTGTTCCACAGGACGAACCCATCTTTCATAGTCTTGGAATAAATCCTTAAACAAGCTGTCTTCATGTTTTGCAACAAAGAATGGTTCATCTAATCCTGTATAACAAATGTTTAAAAGTTAGTGTACTGGCTTCTTTCCTACAAATACTTCAACTTAAAAAAAAAATTATCATCATTAGTGAACCAAACTGTTATTTAGGTTATTATTATGATGCTATTAAAATGGAATATTAATACAATTGTTTGTGATCAATAAGGAATACTCTAGTTCAGATACATTTCTTAGTTAAATCAGATTACTCACATGGAACATGCAGAGTTCCTTAAGAAGCATCAGAGTTTGTATCTATATCTCTACACACACACGTATATATACAGAGTTATGTAAACTCTAAGTAACAAAAGCCTTTAAATTACCAAGGTTAGGGGGTTACTTGACATAAAATTTCAAACCTAGGAAACAGATATATGACAGTAAAGTTCATTTATCAACTGTAAATGTAAACTAAACATGCTTTAATTTACATGATTTATCATACAAATATATATTGACTACATTATTCAGATTTGTCCTACCTTTGTTTGCTGTACACTTTTATAAAATGACCTTAAAGCCCACAATTTTTTTAAGACAGAATTTTAAAAGTTTTAGATGCCATAGCCAAAGACTGGTTATATTTGTGGCTACAGCTATGTTTATACTTCTTAAATAAGCATCTCTGAGGAAATGAGTTTTCGGTGTTGTATGGACTCTGTTAAGGAAATGTAAAATGTGTAAAATTCAAGCATGACATTTACTCAAGACTCGTGATTTTACAAAGAAAAGCATTTAGTTAAAACAGAAAGTCGCTGGCTTATTTATAAGTGCACACATAGGGATTTGTAGTGGCTACTGATGGTCATCGTCATCCAACCTAAGAGAAACAGTCCCACGCAAGAGTAGCACTTTCACCAAGTCTTCTCTTCTCATTATAATGAACCATGTGGTGTGCAGGAAGCTAGTTAAAGAGCTCCTGCTCACTCCAGCTGCAGGGAACCCATTTCCTGCCTTTCCCTCCCTGCCCACTTCTTCACCAATAGTGCGCCTTATTCCTCAAGTGTGTATCTTGCTTCCCTGCGTAATTTAAGATACTAGATTTAATCTACAAATACCATGGAGTTTGCACCATGCCTTCCGTTAAAGTCTCCTTATCCTGAAATGCACAGATTGGAAACATTTCAATTGAATTAGAACATTATACACTGGAGAGTCATTCTGTGTAATGTTTAAAAGTTGTTCATTTTATAGCTTCTCATCTTCTAATCCTATTTAAAAATTGTATGGCCTTTGAAATACCAAAAGCTTAATGTTATTTAAAAGATAAAAATAACAAAATGTTTTTTTAATAGCACTAAGGGCCTTTTGCCTTAGGTGGGGATATGCTAGCTGGAATCGCCACCTCGAATCTTGCTCAATAGAAAGCAGAGCCCTGGCCAGTGTGCTCCGTGGGCCCGGCACAGTCCCACAAACTCAAAGGTCCCTGGCTGGAGGCATGCGAGAGGTAACTGACCCATGTTTCTCTCTCACATCGATGTTTCTCTTTCTCCCTTCCCCTCTCTCTAAAACAAAATAAATAAAATATTTATTTAAAAAGAGAAAGTAGATAGGGCATGAACACATAAAATGACAAATTAGTCCCAACATTCTACCTAATGATGACTGCCTTGTGAATATCTTCAACGTGCACAAAACCCAATTCATGATCTTCCCCGAAATGGTCGCTGCCACTATTTCCCGCCTTAGTGAGTGGCTCCGTCCTTTGTCCAGTTTCACAGCTTAGAAGCCTAGAAGTCGCCTTTCCAACCAACCACGTCTCCAGTCCAACAGAAAACACCGATTTTACCTCCCAAATATTTCAGTATGGTGATTAGGAAAGGACAAAGGACTGCGCAGCTAAAAACCTTAATTTGAATACTTGGCACCGCTAATTAGCTGTTAACCTGCACATGCCACAGTTTTCTCATCTACATAAATAAGGGTATCTGGTGGCAAAATGTTGATAATTCTGAAAAGCGTATGGCAAGAACTCTTCATTATACTTGAACATTTTGTGTATGTTGAATTTTTTCACTCTAGAGCATTAATAAAAAGGACAACTTCTGCTTTACTGTCTCACTATTATGCAGATAAAATGAAATAAATTATCGTACTAGGTAGGGTAGTATCTAGGTACTTTACAACATTCTTTTAATGTCTTCTCTACTAAATTCAGTATGTAACTACATAGATAACTCAGGGTTTTTAGAACAAATTCTAGGAAGATAAGACAAGACGGTGTCCCCTGTTGGCATTCCCCTATGAAAAATCCTATTTCCTTACCAAGAAGTGTTAAAAAAAAAAAGTAGGATGACTGTTGTGAAGCGACTGCCCTGTGCGTTCCAGGGTGTTTGGCAACAATCCATTACATACAGTCCCCCTGAAATGTGACAACCAAAAAACATCTCCAGACATTGCCAAATGTCACAAGGGCGGGAGAGGAAACAAACCTGCCCCTGGCTGGGAACTGCTGGTCTTCCATTCTAATCACGAAAGTAAAGTGTGGTCACTGTGAAGATTCCGACCAGAAGCACAAGAAGAACACTTCTCCCTCCAGCCTCCCAGCCCCCTTCCTCCAAGAGTAGCCGCTGTCGAGTGTGATGTGTAGACACTTTCAAATACACACACGGAGGAAGAACAAAGCTTTTCTTTTCAATTTCTAGGACTTGCTGTTTTCATTCAATACTCTGTATCAGTGTACGTCTAACCAGCTCCAGTCTTTCTTCCTAAGTTGCACAGCAGTCTGGGTTATGGGTTTTTTCTAATTTGCGTAAGCTTTCACCACTGATAGGCATTTATATAGTCCTCAGTCTGGGATTGTTTTAACAATGCCTCAATGGAAAAACACGGTGGTTAACATCTTGTACAGCTATTTCCCACTATACGAGAATGTATGGCACTGACTCTTAGAAGTGGAACCGCTGAGTCAAGGATATATCCATTTTACCTCTTGCTAGTTACTGCCAAAAACCGTCCCTTTCTTCTTCACCATCTGTAATAAGAATAAAGTAAAAATATCTAATAAGTTTCGTAAGGGTGGTATATGTTACATATCCCCAGCACATAAATAAGGCACCCCTGGAGCAGTTAATTCTCCCTTCCAAGTCTCCTTGTACCTTTTTTTAAGTTAACAAAAAATGATTTGTATTTTCTTTTTAAAAAGTCCTTTTGTAGCAGCCCTCGGAGGGCTATTTTAAGCAGCAGCAAGATACAGCAGTGAACATAATCAACTGTTTTGGAACTGAACAGAAATGTGTGCTACATCCAACATTTTCAATGTGACAAATAACTATGCTTACCAATCATTATTTTAAGAATTATAGATGAAATGCAGAAAGTTTTTTTTTCCACTCCAGGATTTTCATTATTTTTCTATTGATTTTTATCACAGAATTACAGAATAAAGTTTCTCTGTGGTGAATACGCTTTAGGAAACCTAATTAAAGTAGGTTTCTTGCCCTGACTCAGAACACTTGCAGTGAGAAAGTGACCCCAGACAGTGTTAAATTTAGGTTCATTCAATACTTCTCAAGGAGAGGCAACAATTTGCACACTTTTTAGAAAAAGTGTGAGCATTATCAGATTAAGCAAGTGCTGAGTTCATTATCGTAATTTGATACCACAAACCTCTCCATAGGCAATAAATATGTATTATGAGTTTGTAGGTTTACAGTATTATGAACTGAAACACCTGAATGCACATGACATTGCCTCAGTTCCTATATAACTTACATGACCTTGATGAGACTTGCAAAGCTCCCCCTTAGCACAGTCCAATGAGAGAACACTGACGGCTGGATGGAAACTTAGAAACGTGATGATAGGTGCTATTTGTCAGGACGGTGGAATGCTGTTTATTAGTTTTATTGGTCTTATGCTGTTTGAGCTTTATTATAAACTCTCTGTTTCCACAATTGCTGTCATCAGATTCTCTTGACAATCCGCCCAGTTGATGTGAATAGAAAACTTCTCTACACTTGTGCTATCAAAGTGTGCGGCTCCAACCCACAACAGTCACCTTATTAGATGCTTTGTCAGGCAGAGTCTCAGGCCCCACATCCAGCCTACCTGGCACCTGCTCTCTCACCACAGCCCCAGGTGACACTGGTACCCTGACAGCTTGAGAAGCCCTAGTCCACAAGGCTTCTTGTGGAAGCCTTGCAGAATCACTTGGAGAAGTGATTCTCAAGGTGGCAAAGATGGGGGGCACTAAGAGGGGAGCAATTTTGTTCCCTAAGGCACATTAGACAATAGCTGGAGACATTTTTTGGTGGGTGCCACTGGCATCTTATACATGGAGGCCAGGGATGCTGCCACACAGCCTACAAAGCCCAGAAGTTGAGAAAGTCTCTTATAACAAAGAGCTATCCAGCCCCAGAAGTTGAGAAACCCTGACGCAGAGGAAAATAAATAAAAATAAATTAAAAGTTCAGCTGTGGCCAAGTAGCTCAGTTGGTACAGCATCGTCCCGATACGCCAAGATTGCGGGTTCAGTCCCTGGTCAGGGCACACACAGGAATCAGCCAATGAATGCATGAACAAGTAAAAAAATAAATCGATGTTTATTTCTCTCTGTGTCTCTCTCAATATCAATGAATTTTTTAAAAATTTAGTCACAATGAACATTCATTTAAATAAATTTTTAAAAAAGCTGAAATAAACTAAAAAAAAAAAATTTAGTCACAAAGCAGAAGAGAACCATTAAAAAAAATCTCTTCTAGGAGTTCCGGCCAAGATGGAGGCATAGGCAGTCGCATTGTGCTTCCTCGCGCAACCAAGACTGAAGACAACAAAGATTGAGAAACAATTAACAACCAGAACAGAGAGAAATTAATTGAACAGAAGTCGGGCTCCAGTACATCCAGACCGGTAAGGAGTGGCGGAGTTGGGAGGCCTGCGAAGTGGGGTCGAGGGTTCCCAGCGGGAAGAGGCGCTGGCTGGCAGGTGCGGGCGCGCAGGGCGCAGACGGCAGCGGACGGACCGGTGGCGGACTCTGGGCGCGGAAGCGCGGAGGTGACTAGCAGACCCAGTGAGGGGCGCAGGGCAGCTGGCTGTCCACAGCCACACGTTTGCGCACAAACTAAGTGAAAACGGGCAGCGCCGCAGCATCTCAAAGCTTAAGAGCCCTGTCTGGGAACTGAGGCCAGGAGACTCTCCCAGCCTCACAGGAGACTTCTCGGGGAAGCCCACAGAGTCCGAGAAAGTACACCAGCCCACCACCTGGGAGCCAGCACAGCAAGGGCCCAGTTTGCTTGTGGGAGGCAGTGGAGGGAATGGAAGTCCTAGAGAGAGCGGAGCAGGCGCCATTGTTCCCTCTCAGACCCTGCCCCCACATACACGTCACAACCCAGCGACTGGAGTGCCCCGCCCCGTGAACACCTAAGGCTCTGCCGCCCTTACGAAACAGCCGCATCCAAACCAAAGGAAAATTAAAAAGATGGCTCAAACATATTTGAAAGCCCCAGAACCAATTTTTTTAAGTGACCAAGAAATTGCCGAATTACCAGATGCACAGTTCAAAGCACTGTTGATCAGGAAGCTCACAGAATTGGTTGACT